>SJYX01004031.1:108899-132435 GCA_006410675.1 Oreotragus oreotragus
AGCTTTCTTCACAGTCCAACTTTCACATCCAGGTATGACCTAAATCAAATTCTTTACGATTATACAGTGGAAGTGAAAAATAGATTTAAGGGACTAGATCTGATAGACAGAGTACCTGATGAACTATAGACAGAGGTTCGTGACATTGTACAGGAGACAGGGAGCAAGACCATCCCCATGGAAAAGAAATGCAAAAAAGCAAAATGGTTGTCTGAGGAGGCCTTACAAATAGCTGTGAAAAGAAGAGAAGTGAAAAGCAAAGGAGAAAAGGAAAGATATGCCCATTTAAATGCAGAGTTCCAAAAAATAGCAAGGAGAGATAAGAAAGCCTTCCTCAGTGATCAGTGCAAAAATAGAGGAAAACAACACAAGGGGAAAGACTAGAGATCTCTTTAAGAAAATTAGAGATACCAAGGGAACATTTCATGCAAAGATGGGCTCACAAAAGGACAGAAATGGTATGGACCTAACAGAAGCAGAAGAGATTAAGAAGAGGTGGCAAGAATACACAAAACTGTACAAAAAGAGCTTTATGACCCAGTTAATCACAATGGTGTGGTCACTCACCTAGATCCAGACATCCTGGAATGTGAAGTCAAGTGGGCTTTAGAAAGCATCACTGTGAACAAATCTAGTGGAAGTGATGAAATTCCAGTTGAGCTATTTCAAATGCTAAAAAGTGAGGCTGTGAAAGTGCTGCACTCAATATGCCAGCAAATTTGGAAAACTCAGCAGTGGCCATGGGACTGGAAAAGGTCAGTTTTCATCCCAATCTCAAAGAAAGGCAATGCCAAAAAATGCTCAAACTACCACAAAGTTGCACTCATCTCACACCCTAGTAAAGTGATGCTCAAAATTCTCCAAGCCAGGCTTTAATAGTATGTGAACCGTGAACTTCCAGATGTTCAATCTGGATTTAGAAAAGGCAGTGGAACCGGAGATCAAATTGCCAACATCCGCTGAATTATCGAAAAAACAAGAGAGATCCATAAAAATATCTGCTTCTGTTTTATTGACTATGCCAAAGCCTTTGACTCTGTGGATCACAACAAACTGGAAAATTCTGAAAGAGATGACAATACCAGACCACCTGACCTGCCTCCCGAAAAATCTGTATGCAGGTCAGGAAGCAAGCGTTAGAACCAGACATGGAACAACAGACTGGTTCCAAATTGGGAAAGGAGTACATCAAGTATGTATATTGTCACTATGCTTATTTAATGTATATGCAGAGTACATCATGAAAAATACTGGGTTGGATGAAGCACAAGCTGATATCAAGATTGCCAGGAGAAATATCGATAGCTTCAGATATGCAGATGACACCACCCTTATGGCAGAAAGTGAAGAAGAACTAAAGAGCCTCTTGATGAAAGTGAAAGAGGAGAGTGAAAAAGTTGGCTTAAAACTCAACATTCTTAAAACTAAGATCATGGCATCCAGTCCCATTACTTTATGTAAAATAGATGGAGAAACAGTGGCAACAGTGTCAGACTTTATTTTTTGAGGCTCCAAAATCACTGCAGATGGTGACTGCAGCCATGAAATTAAAAGATGCTTACCCCTTGGAAGAGAAGTTATGATCAACTTAGACAGCATATTAAAAAGCAGAGACATTACTTTGCCAAAAAAGGTCCGACTCGTCAAAGCTATGGTTTTTCAGTAGTCATCTATGGATGTAAGAGTTGAACTATAAAGAAAGCTGAGTGCCAAAAGATTGATGCTTTTGAACTGTGGTGTTGGAGAAAACTCTTGAGAGTCCCTTGGACTGCAAGGAGATCCAACCAGTTCTTCCTAAAGAAAATCAGTCCTGAATATTCATTGGAAGGACTGATGCTGAAGCTGAAACTCTGATACTTTGGCCACCTGATGCAAAGAGCTGACTCATTTGAAAAGACCCTGATGCTAGGAAAGATTGAAGGCAGGAAGAGAAGGGGATGACAGAGGATGAGATGGTTGGATGGCATCACTGACTCAGTGGGCATGAATTTGAGTAAACTCCCAGAGTTGGTGATGGACAAGGAGGCCTGGCATGCTGCAGTCCATGGGGTCACAAAGAGTTGGACACCACTGAGCAAGTGAACTGAAGTAGACCAGATACAACCATTGATTTTATTATGTAGTTAGTTATTTGGATTATATATATATTTGAAATATATGTGATAAAGATCCTGCCTGCCAATGCAGGAGACACACGAAATGAGGGTTCCATCCCTGGGTTGAGAATATCCCCTGGAGGAGAAAATGGCAATGTACTCCAGTATTCTTGTCTTGAGAATCCCACGGGCAGAGGAGACTGGCAGGCTACAGTCTATAGTGTCGCAAAGAGCTGGACACGACTGAGGCGACTTAGTGCACACACATTTGAAGTATAGCTGATGTACAATATTATATGTTACAGGTGCACAATATAGTGAGTCACAGTTTCTAAAGGTTATACTCCATTTATAGGCAGGCTTCCCTGGTGGCTCAGATGGTAATAAAACTGCCTGCAATGTGAGAGACCTGGGTTTGATCTGTGGTTTGGGAAGATCCCCTAGAAAAGGAAAGGGCTGCCCACTTCAGTATTCTGGCCTGGAGAATTCCCATGGACAGAGGAGCCTGGCAAGCTACAGTCCATGGGGTCGCAAAGAGCTGGACATGACTGAGTGATTTTCATTCCATTTATAGTTATTATAAAATATTGGCCAAATCCCCTGTGTGGTACAGCATATGCTTTTAGCTTATTTTATACCTAATAGTTTGTACCTCTTAATTGCCTACCCCCTCTTACTGCCCCTCCCCCCTTCCTGCTCCCCTTGGTAACCACTAGATTGTTCTCTATATCTGTGGGTCTGCTTCTCTTTTGTTATATTCACTAGTTTCTTGTATGTTTTTAGATTCCACATATACTTCATATCATATGGTATTTATCTTTCTCTGACTCATTTCACTTTTTGAACCTTACTTGTGTTGTACTCTTTCAAGTTGCAAAGTATAGAAAGATAAGAAAGCTTCTTTTCATGATATGAGTTTTTGGTCTGGATTCACATGGAGGAGTAATGGAAGTGTTGAACAATGTGTTGAACTTTGTTCAACAGATACATAATCAGGTAGATACATAATCAGACCTCATGGAGAACCGGAACTCGGTAAGAATGAAAGCTGCTCTAGTGGTCCAACACTGGAGAAGGAAATGGCAACCCACTCCAATATTCTTGCCTGGAGATATCCGTGGACAGAGGAGCCTGTTGGGCTACAGTCCATGGGGTCATCAAGAGTCAGACATGACTAAGTGACTAACACAGTGGTCCAACAATAATTCTAGTAATGTATTATCTCCATGTCAGTTTCACATTCTCTGTAATTCTTTCTTTACTGTTACTGCTCTCTAGTGAGATCAGGCTGCCTTCTGCTTTCATTTACACATGGTTCCTCCTGTCTCATGGCTCCAGTTCATTGCAGACTCTCCACGTATCTTTCCATCTGTGCTACTATACATTTTATGTTTATTATTTTTTATTCAAGTTTCTCAGGAGAAGGGATCTAATCAGGACAGATAATTATGGTCCAGCAAGGAATACCTACAATAAGTAGATGTTTAACTATAAGACACACATCACAGACTAACTCACTGTAGGGTCGAGTGCCTTCGGTTTACGGGTTCTTCAACTATAACAAAGGTGTTGGGGTGATATGTTCCAAAGAACATTCACATATGCATTAGAACTAAATATCTTCGGTTATGGAGAAGACCTTTGAGCTCTTTTTTAGCCCTTGAAAAAGCTTAGGTAATGAAAATTTCAACCAAATCATCCACCAAAAATATAGCATATAATTGTTAATTTGAACTTGGTTTGCAAGAGATTGAAACTGTCCTGCCACTCTACAGGAAATCAGGTGTAAGTACCCTAGAATTTTTAACTTAATAGTTATAAGGGGATATAAGATGGTCTTACCCAAAGCATTTATTTCGCAATTGAAGAATAGACTAAGTGAATGGTGTGAGATCACANTTTGAACTTGGTTTGCAAGAGATTGAAACTGTCCTGCCACTCTACAGGAAATCAGGTGTAAGTACCCTAGAATTTTTAACTTAATAGTTATAAGGGGATATAAGATGGTCTTACCCAAAGCATTTATTTCGCAATTGAAGAATAGACTAAGTGAATGGTGTGAGATCACACAGCTGATTAGTGTCTATCTGCTATATTATGAATGACAAGTTAAATGGGTGCATAAAACATTTTTCCTCTAGATTTTGTGTTTTAACTAGAACACTGAGAGCGCTGCTTCTGCATACTGACAGGGAAATCTTATTAGTTTCGAGTGATTTCTTCACCACTTAAAATCCTTAATCAACAGATCAAAGAAAGGCCACAGAATTCATTTGATTTATTGACAAATGGCTGAAATAGCTATTTTTCTCCAGATTAAAATACTTAAATTCATTTATTCCTCCATGTTTATTCACATTAAATTGTAATGCCATTTTACATTTTTCAAAGGATGCGATCTTACTGTGAATCACAGCATCAATACAATTCATAATTATGCTTTCTCTTTGGTTTATTTCATGGCCACATTGAAGCTTTGCAAGCATACATGCAAGACCTTAAGCCAGGAATCTGTAGCACTGGAAGATTTCACATATTCTGATTACCTTTTATTACAGACATTGTTATTTATATACTCCCAATTATAATTTTGTAATGTTACCATCCATGGAAATTATATCAGATTAAGCCAGCCTTTTAAAGTGTAAGAAATTAAATCAAACTGAGAAATCCTGGGGTATAAATTATGACCACTTAGGCACTTTCAAGCACCCAGGTTAAGTGATAGATGTCTTCCTCTCTCAGGTTCACCCTTTTCTCATCCCTGTGAAGCTCAGCCTGTTAGATTCCTATTAGATTTACAGTTCTTGAGAAAACAAAACTAGCTTTTGAGCTTCACCTGTACGGCACACTCCTAGAGTAAAGATATAATCATTCTGCATGCCACTTACTAACACTACAAGCCAGACAGAGGAGAGAAGGGCTTTGCGGGTAGAAAAGAGATAGTGGAATCTTATTATGAAGGAAATAAAACAAACACATACAAATACACCTGTTGGAAATAATACAAAAACCTCTCATTAAATGATCACTCCAGCCAGCAATAGAATTTAAAGCACTTCATAGAGCCATCCTAAGCTGGCAACAGTAAATTACTGGATTCAAATATGTTGTTGATATTCAGAGTCTCAGAACAGTCCTCAAGTCTCAGCTTTGCTCCATTTATGGTCATATTTTCAGTAAGTTATGGCCAACAATCACCTAATATGTTTTAACTGTCAAACTTTATGCAGTTGGTAATGATCCTTCCAGAATGGTTTCTGTGGCCAATGAACCTTTCACCCATAAACCATAGACTCAGGAAGGAAACAGGGAATAACCAAGGCATTTTGTGTTTGTATTTGTATTCATTTGGATACAGACCCATAATTCCTAATGGTGCATCCTTTCATTCTCTAAATGTCACTCTTAAATGCTAAGGTAGTACATAGGAATAACACTAAGAAATTAAGAACAAAACTATTGTCCTTTTTATATCTTGGACTATGATTATATCAACTATAATCAATTAGGACAAAGGCATGGGGGGGTAAGTCTTAAATCAAGTCCTCCTACCTAAACTTATAGTATAAAATTATAACATTCAGCAGGTGTAACATAGTTCAGTTCAGTCACTCAGTGTGTCCAACTGTTTGCGACCCTATGAATCGCAGCATGCCAGGCCTCCTTGTTCATCACCAACTCCTGGAGTTCACTCAAACTCATGTCCATCGAATCGGTGATGCCATCCAGCCATCTCATCCTCTGTCGTCCCCTTCTCCTCCTGCCCCCANCAAATCAATCAATGTAATTCACCACATTAACAAATTGAAAAATAAATGCCATATGATTATCTCAATAGATGCAGAGAAGGCCTTTGATAAAATTCAACATCCATTTATGATAAAAACTCTCCAGAAAGCAGGAATAGAAGGAACATACCTCAACATAATAAAAGCTATATATGACAAACCCACAGCAAACATTATCCTCAATGGTGAAAAATTGAAAGCATTTCTCCTTTAATTTTTAAAAATATTTTTCTTGAGTTCTTAGAATGTATTTACAATAGTTTGTTTAACATCTTTGTTTGCTAAAGTCAACAATAAACCTATCCTAGGGCTGGTTTCTGTTGATTGCTTTCTTGTGTCTATGGATCACATTTTCCTATTTCTTTGTATATCATATAATTTATACTACTTATTATATACTACATTTTGAATAATAAATTGTAGAGAATATGGATTCTGTCATATACTTCTAAGTGTCTTAATTTTGTTCTAGTAAAATTTTTAATAATTATTGAATACCTTGAGTTTTTATAAGCATGGTTTTCATTTGGTTAATGTATATCTGACAAAAGTATAAAGTATTTCCCATGATACTGCAACTTCCCAGGATTCTAATTCCTCCAAATTATATCTTACCTGAGTTGTTGTTTTTGTTGTTAGGATTTGGTTTCTCATTTTATTGGGCAAATCTATAGAAATCTGTACTAAACCTTGTGATGTCTCACCTGGACTCCCAGGATACCCTTAGTGTTTTATAAGTATATAGATCCACACTGTCTATCTGGACAAAACCAAAACCTCCACTGCTGTTCAATACCTAATGTTGTCTCTGAACCCTATACCAGCTGTTTTCTGGTAGGTCTACTGAAGTCTCACCTTGCACGTATGCAACTCAGCCTTTAATGAAGGGCTTGCCTGAACACTCATATAAATTTCTATCTATCCCTTCCACAGCTTCTTCCTGTCTAATGCCCCAGATTCCAGCTGCTCCAGCTACCCTAAACCCTGACATCTACTTCTTCAGTCCATTGCTCTTATGTTTTTGTTCAATGGTCAAGTTGTGTCTGACTGTTTGCAACCCCATGGACTGTAGCATGACAGTCTCTTCTGTCCTCCACTATCTCCCAGAGTTTGTTCAAGTTCATGTCCACTGAGTTAGTGATGCTATCTAATAATCTTATCCTCTACCATTCCCTTCTCCTTTTGCCTTCAATCTTTCCAAGCATCGGGGTCTTTTCCAGTGAGTTGGATTTTCACATCATGTGACCAAAGTTTTGGAGTTTCAGCTTCAGTAATGGTCCTTCCAATGAATATTCAGGGTTGATGTCCTGTAGGATTGACTGATTTGATCTCCTTACAGCCACAGCACTCTCAACAGTCTTCTCCAGCACCACAGTTCGAGAGCATCAATTCTTCTACGCTCAACCTTCTTTATCGTCCTCAGCTCATTAGAACTTCCATATTCTCTCTGAATTCCAACTGTGAATTTCCACTGTGCCAAAGTCAGGCACAATGGAAAACATGTGAGAAAAGTCAGTAAAGTTAGGAAATTATCTCCAGGTAGAGAACTGGGGTTATTGTGGTGTTAATCTTGTGGGCTTTCTCTTCCCTCAAGGTTTATTGTGCTGCCAGTCATCCAGTGCCTAAAAATAGGGTTTTCATACATTTTGTCCAGCTTTACAATTATTCATGTTAGGGGGATTGATTAATACTAATCAATCCAAGTAAATAATTATATCTGTAATCAAAAGTCCTCTCTATGTAATTTTTTAAAAGATTGCCATATTCTTGTGTGAGTCTTCAGGGATATATTTTAAAATTCTATTTTGCTTGCTCTACTAACAGTGCTTATCTGAGGTAGAAATTATCTTTGCCAAGTTTGTTTTTTCATGGCATTGTTCTTTCTGAAATATATGGTGATTCTTGCTTGCATGCCTATATCAGTTAAGGTCAAAATAAGAAATCCAGAGCAAAATTAAAATAATGATTAGAGAATAGTTGCTTTGCAAAAGTGTGGGTTTGGAGGAAACAAGAATTTTTAGTTCTAAATATAAAAAATCAGTCTCTATAATAGCATTTGTATGTAAACATGGGAATTTGGGGTACCTATGTTTTCTGCTGTGTGTGGTAAGGAAGACAAATAATTGAGCCAGTATTCAGAGAGAGACAAAGAGGAAGGCAGGGAGGGGGAAACTCCTTGTCATGGTCAATAATCTGAATTTATTCTAGCACCTGTATATTTCCTGTGGGTTGTTGGCTCAGTGCCATTGCTAGCGTTGACCAATAAATTTACCTGTTTTCCATTCCGTTAGTTTAACCTGGGTCTGTCACTTGTTATAAGAAGAATCCTAAACTAATGCTGACAATAAAGGGTTGAAGGAAAATAAAGAATAATTCAAGAGAATGTATTAAATGTGGGTGGAGCAACCTCAATTTTTCTAGTTAGATGTATTTTTTAAAAGAAATTTAGGCCCTGGTACATGGTGTTTTAGACTTCCCTGATGACTCAGCAGCAAAGAATCCACCCACCTGCCAATTTAGGAAAGATGAGTTCTATCCCTGGGTCAGGAAGATCCCTTGGAGAAGGAACTGGCAACCCACTCCAGTATTCTTGCCTGGAGAATTCCCTGGACAGAGAAGCCTGGCAGGCTATAGTCTATGGGGTTGCAGATTCGGACATGACTGAGGGACTAAACAAGAACAACAACCACCTGTTGATTTGCTTATGATAAAAAGATTAAGTCAGTGTGACTTTTTAAGTTTCTTTAGGTTTCACTAAAAGGAAAATATTATCTGAAAGGTTGAACAAGAGAGAATGTTTTACTTTGGATTTCTTGGATTTTATTTCATCAACTAAATAGGAATGAAGTGTATCATTAAGTATACTTGCTTACCAGCAAATATTTCATTGGATATTTCATATCCTTTACACAGTGGTCTAGAGATTTACTCGATTAAAAACTTTAAAAAATCCACATATTTTAAATACTTATCCTAAAATGATTCTGCTTATTATCTTAGGCAAAATATCCATGTCTTGTCTCTAATTTTATTGCTACTTATGAAACAAGAAGTTAAGGTGGTTAATGAGTGCCAAATTCATCCCTGCTAATGGAATCAAGATTGCCAGAAGAAATATCAGTAATCTCAGATATGCAGATGACACCACCCTTATGGCAGAAAGTGAAGAAGAACTAAAAAGCCTCTTGGTGAAAGTGAAAGTGGAGAGTGAAAAAGTTGGCTTAAAGCTCAACATTCAGAAAACTAAGATCATGGCATCTGGTCCCATCACTTCATGGGAAATAGATGAGGAAACAGTGGAAACAGTGTCAGACTTTTTTGGGGGGGCTCCAAAATCACTGCAGATGGTGACAGAAGCCATGAAATTAAAAGACGCTTACTCCTTGGAAGGAAAGTTATGACCAATCTAGATAGCATATTGAAAAGCAGAGACATTACTTTGCTGACTAAGGTCCGTCTAGTCAAGGCTATGGTTTTTCCGGTGGTCATGTATGGATGTGAGAGTTGGATTGTGAAGAAGGCTGAGCACCGAAGAATTGATGCTTTTGAACTGTGGTGTTGGAAAAGACTCTTGAGAGTCNCAAAAGCAGAGACATTACTTTGCCAACTAAGGTCCGTCTAGTCAAGGCTATGGTTTTTCCTGTGGTCATGTATGGATGTGAGAGTTGGACTGTGAAGAAGGCTGAGCACCGAAGAATTGATGCTTTTGAACTGTGGTGTTGGAAAAGACTCTTGAGAGTCCCTTGGACTGCAAGGAGATCCAACCAGTCCATTCTGAAGGAGATCAACCCTGCAATTTCTTTCGAAGGAATGATGCTAAAGTTGAAACTCCAGTAGTTTGGCCACCTCATGCGAAGAGCTGACTCATTGGAAAAGACTCTGATGCTGGGAGGGATTGGGGGCAGGAAGAGAAGGGGACGACTGAAGATGAGATGACTGGATGGCATCACGGACTTGATGGACGTGAGTCTGAGTCTGAGTGAACTCCGGGAGATTGTGATGGACAGGGAGGCCTGGCGTGCTGTGATTCATGGGGTCGCAAAGAGTTGGACACGACTGAGCGACTGAACTGAACTGAATCATAGACTTAATTTTAAAACTTGAAACTACAATACTTCTAGAAGAAAGCCTAAGTCAAAAATTTCTGTGACCTTGGGGTTAGGCAAGTTTCCTAGTTAGGACTAAAAAAGCTAAACTACAAAAGAATTAATAGAAGTGAATTTATTAAAATTTGAAACATCTAGTACTTGAGATAAACTGCAAAAGGAAATGAAAATATAAGCCACAGATTGGGATACATACTTGCAAAACATATATCTGCTAAGGGACTTGTATTAAACAAATACAAAGAATTCTTACACCTCAACAAGAAGACAACCAACTAGATTTTTTTAAGTGGGCAAAAGATTGAAACAGTTATTTAACCAAAATAGATTCATGATGGCAAACAAACACTTGAGATGATATTCAAAATTGTTAGCTATTAGAAAAATACTAAAATAAAATAATGCTAAATGTTAAAATAAAAAATAAAACCCACAGTTACATACCACTACATACCTACTAGTGGAGTAGGAAATGGCTACCCACTTCGGTATTCCTGATTGTAAAATTTCATGGAGAGAGGAGCTTGGCAGGCTACTACACTTCATGGAATCACAGAGTCAGCCACAACTGAGCAACTGTACACAGACATAGAGAGACACACACACACACAGAGTTTTGGTATGTATACATTTTGTTGGAAATGCAAAATGGCACAACCACTTAGCAAAAACAATTTGTCATTTTCTTATAAAATTAAGTATGCACTTACCACATGACAGTCATTTTGTTCATAGGTATTCTTCCAAAGAAATGAAAACATATGTCCACACAAACACCTTATATGAATGTTTAGAGCAGTTTTTTCATAATAAAAATCTAGAAAGAACTCAATGGTCCAGTAACTAATGCATAGATAAGCAAACTGTGGTGCATTCATACAATGGGACATTATTCAGTACAATAAAAAGAACTACTCATATGTGTAAGAACATGAATGAATATTAAATATGCTAAATGAAAGAATTCAGTCACAGAAATCTACATACTATGTGATTATATACACGTACACACATATATGATATTCTGCAGAATGTCATATAGGCATAGAAAGTAGATCAGTGGTTGTCAAGGCCTAGGAGTAGTGAGAAGGGAATGTCCACAAAGGGTCATCACTCATGAGGAAACTTTTTGAGATGATGAAAATTGTCCTCTATCTTGATTTTGGTGCTGGTTACATGACATTATACATTTGTCCAAATCTATCAAACTGTACGCTTAGAGGGTGACTTTTGCTGGATACCTATTATACATCAGTATATAGACAAAGACAAAAAGAGAGCAAGAATGCTTTCAAGAGAATTCAGGAATGAGCTGCAGAGATTTTAGATTTAGGTAAAGTGCAATAAAACAATCATCATAAAGGCAGAAACTTCTCAAGGAAAGTAATTTCTCTTTTCAAAGTAATGAGGATTATTTTGTGCAGAAAATTAGAGTAAATGTACTTAAAATTTTTAAAAGGAACTTCACATTTTTATCTTGATCTAAAGACTCATAAACTGATTTCCTGGCATAGAAAGCATACATTAGCAAATCATAAGCCCTCTTAAGAAAATTTTGCAGTAACTTAGTTTTGTTTTCAGAAATATAAATGTACCCAAGGAAAAGTCTGTTGTCAGGGAAAATGAAGACCGAGATGCGTAGATCTGCAATTTTAAAATACTTTTACAAAGACAGGTAGAATTAAGTTGCATATGTGAAAAGTAACTCATGTCAATTATTTCTGCTTTCTCTGAAAAAGACATTTCCCACATAAAAACACAATATCATTCTCACACCTAGTACATTTTTAAAATTGAGAGATAATTAGCTTTATAACATGGTATAAGTTTTGTGTTCCATTTCCATTGGTCAGTCAGATAGAATTAACCAAATTTCAATGGGAATGGGGGAGGAGAAAGATAGGAATATGGGCCTTAGTAATATAAACTACTATGTATAAAATGGATAAGCAATAAGAATATATTGTGCAGAACAGGGAAATATAGTCATTATTTTTTAATATCTGTAAAAGTGAAAGTTGCTCAGTCATGTCCAGCTCTTTGCAACTCTGTGGACTGTAGTCTGTCAGGCTCCTGTGTCCATGGAATTCTCCAGGCAAGAAGAGTGGAGTGGGTAGCCATTCCCTTTTAGGGAATTTTCCCGCCCCAGGGATCGAATCCAGGTCTCCTACATTGTATGTGGATTCTTTACTGTCTGAGCCACCAATGGAACATAATTTATAAAAATATTGGGTCACTGAACTGTACATCAGAGACTAAAATAATATTGTAAATGAACTATACTTCAATAAAAAATAATTAAATAAAAATAAAATGTAAAAACCCCACAAATATCCCACAATAAATAATATTGTATGAGGTGAGAACATCCTTCTAATAATGACTAAAATCCATTAGTAATTTTTTAAAGAAAGATACCATATGTGAAATAGATCACCAGTCCAAGTCTGATGCATGAAGCAGGGCACTCAAAGCTGGTGCACTGTGACAACCCTGAGGGATGGGACGGGGAAGGAAGTGGGAGGGGGATCCAGGACGGGGGACACAAGTACACTCATGGCTGATTCAAATCAATGTATGGGAAAAACCACTACAATATTGTAAAGTAATTAGCCTCCAGCTAAAATAAATAAATAATTTTTTTTTGCAACTTCATGGACTGTAGTCTGTCAGGATCCTGTGTCCGGGGAATTCTCCAGGCAAGAATAGTGGAGTGGGTAGCCATTCCCTTTTAGGGAAAAAAGATACCAGGCTCCTTGTCCATGGAATTTCCCAGGCAAGAATATCGGAGTGGGTATTCTTCTCTATGGGGTCTTCCCAGCCCAGGGATTAAACCCCAGTCTCCTGCATTGCAAGCAGACTCTTTAACATCTGAGCCTCTAGCAAAGCGCAATATACAAATAACTCTACAGAAAAACATCTATTTCTGCTTTATTGACTATGCCAAAGACTTTGACTGTGTGGATCACAATAAACTGTGGAAATTTCTGAAAGAGATGGAAATACCAGACCGCCTGAACTGCCTCTTGAGAAACCTGTATGCAGGTCAGGAAGCAACAATTAGAACTGGACATAGAACAAGAGACTGGTTCCAAATAGGAAAAGGAGTTCATCAAGGCTGTATATTGTCACCCTGATTATTTAACTTATATGCAGAGTACATCACGAGAATCACTGGGCTGGAAGAAGTGCAAGCTGGAATCAAGATTGCCAGGAGAAATATCAATAACCTCAGATATGCATATGACACCACCCTTATGGCAGAAAGTGAAGAACTAAAGAGCCTCCTGATGAAAGTGAAAGAGGAGAGTGAAAAAGTTGGCTTAAAACTCAACATTCAGAAAACTAAGATCATGGTATCTGGTCCCATCACTTCATGGGAAATAGATGGGGAAACAGTGGAAACAGTGTCAGACTTTATTTTGGGGGGCTCCAAAATCACAGCAGATGGTGATTGCAGCCATGAAATTAAAAGATGATTACCCCTTGGAAGGAAAGTTATGACCAACCTAGACAGCATATTACAAAGCAGAGACATTACTCTGTCAACAAAGGTCCATCTAGTCAAGGCTGAGGTTTTTCCAGTAGTCATGTATGGATGAGTTGGACTATAAAGAAAGCAGAGTGCCAAAGAATTGATGCTTTTGAACTGTGGTGTTGGAGAAGACTCTTGAGAATCCCTTCGACTACAAGGAGATTCAACCAGTCCATCCTAAAGAATATCAGTTCTGGGTATTCATTGGAAGGTCTGATGTTGAAGCTGAAACTCCAATACTTTGGCACCTGATATGAAGAGCCAACTCATTTGAAAAGACCCTGATGCTGGGAAAGATTGAAGGCAGGAGGAGAAGGGGATGACAGAGGATGAGATGATTGTATGGCATCACCGACTCAATGGACATGAGTTTGTATAAACTCTGGGAGTTAGTGATGGACAGGGAGGCCTGCCATGCTGAAGTCCATGGGGTCACAAAGAGTCGGACACAACTGAGCGATGAACTGAACTGAACTGAGAGGCATTTAACTGATTAAAGTCTCTTGTGATCTCTCTTCAGAATACGCTTCATAGAATATTGTTCCTGAGAAGGAGAGGGAGAGGGAGAGGGTGGGATGATTTGGGAGAATAGCATTGAAATATGTATACTATCATGTAAGAAATGAATCGCCAGTCTATGTTCATCCTATGCAGGATGCTTGGGGCTGGTGTATGGGGATGATCTGGAGGGATGATGTGGGGTGGGAGGTGGGAGGGGGGGTTCATGTTTGGGAGTTAGTGTAAAAAAATAAATAAATACAGAAAAAAAAGAATAAAAAAAATAAAACTATTGCCCTCATGGATGTTTTAATAGACTAGAAATAAGGAATCCAAATTAGTAGGAATATGAACAGAATAGGAAACCCAGTTAAGTTTTTCAGTTTCATGTAATGCACACAATATGACTGTTTCAGTTATCTATTCTGTGTAACAAAGCATCATAGAACTTGAGGCACACAGAAGAATGTTACTTGATGAGACCCAGTTTTGCTTCCTTCAATGCTTTGCTCTCTACAGAACTTGTTTCTTTCTTGATTCTCCTCCTAGAAGTCCTTCATTTCCTCTAACAAATGGTTATGCTTGCAATTAACTACTCTACTTCTTTCATGTAGAAAGTTGAGAGAAAGCCCATAGGCTTCCTTTTCATTTTGAACTGTTTCTGTCCATTTTAGTCCAAAGTGGTGATACTTTGCCCCAAATTCTTCTCTTGAAATCTTTTTGGGTTTTCTATGAGTATTTGGGGGAACTTTATTTTCTGCACTAAAAGCCTCATCAAAAATTCCTGCCAAACAAACCTCTTTCTAGTTTGGGTGTGTCAAACTAATGTATGACAATATCCTTAAGAATTTCGAACTCTTTTTGTCTAGCTGAAAAGATATAGGTGATTAGGATATAGGTGCTGTAAATCTTTAAGAAATTTAACAAGCTTCTTACATCCACCCCTCTGATTTGCTTTTTAGCTTGAGGCCATATTTTACTCAATGTACCCTGGATTTTGTCTTTGCCATGAGGCAATATCTCATTTTGAAAATCTTTTCCTTTTAGGAGAGACTGTCTAGAACCTTCTGTATTTCATCTGTTTTGCTTGCACACTTAATACTTAATTTTTAAGTTCTTCTTTCTTATAGTACCTTATCATATACAGTTGAAAGAAGTTAAATGGCACTTTAAGCTTTCTGCCCAGACATCTTCTTAGCCAGCTCCATAAATTTATTAGTTGAATTTTCTGTCTTTCACATTACCACACAGAATAGTGTTGCCAAAATTCTGGCTCTACAGAATAAGGACCGTCCTGTATCCAGCTTCCACNTTTCTGCCCAGACATCTTCTTAGCCAGCTCCATAAATTTATTAGTTGAATTTTCTGTCTTTCACATTACCACACAGAATAGTGTTGCCAAAATTCTGGCTCTACAGAATAAGGACCGTCCTGTATCCAGCTTCCATTAGTAATTTCCTCATTGCTTTTTCAGCCTCCTCTAATAGTTTCTTTGTCACCCTGCCAGTCTTTGCCATCAGCTCATCCAAGGCCAACACTACACGTCTTACGGCTTTATTTATTCACCAAACTTATTTAAAAGCAGTACGGAAGCTTCAGGTACCAATTTCTGTCTTAGTTATCTATTGCTTTGTAAGAAACTACTCCAAAACCTGGTGATTTTAGAACAACAATGCGTATGCTCATGATTTGCAGTCAGTGTGAGGCTAGGCAGAGTGGATTATCTCTGTTCCCTGTGGTGTCGACTGGGGTCTCACGTGAGTGTGAAGACCCAACATGGCTTCCCTTTTACATCTGATGACTAAGTTTGGTGGCTGGGAGAGCTGCATCTCTCCCTTCATAATCTCTCTTTCTCCAAAGCCTCTCTGCACATGCCCCCCCTTTCCATGAGGGTAACTGTACTTTTTACATGCAACTGGCTTCCAGGATGGCAAACACAAAAGTTGCCAACCTTCCAAAGTGCTCGTCCATGGAACAATGTCACTTCCAGCATATTTTATTGGTCAAAGCAAATTACAGAGCCAACCCAGAGCCAGCATGGGTGAGGTTATGAATGCCATCTCTTGACAAAGAATTGTGGATATTTTAAAATCCACCGTAGTTACTGAGTTTTATCAGCCTTAAAGAACAACTCTAAGATATTGAGTTTATCCATCATAAAATGATAATGTGCATGAAAGGAGTTCCCTACTAGAAGGCTGATTCCTCTAGCCATCCATGCTCAAAACCAAGTGCTCCTTATAACTCTGAGTTGGACATTTAGTTCATTGCATATTACTGGGCAGTTTTTTGCTTCTCCTTTCAAAGGTCCCCACACATCCATCTCCCCTTTTCTCCTCACCTCCACCATGGATTTCACTGTTGGTTCACTTTCTGATGATACCTAAAAGCCTCTGATAAATACCAAATTAAAAGCAATATCAAAATATTATATGCCCATTAGGGTGAATGTGATTGCATAGTGTCATAGGGATCTGTGGCCATTTAAAGGTATACTGACGGATACAGCAAATTTTATTTCATCTTACTTTGATTTCAGCAATGATATGTAAAACTATGCTATTATTTACCTGGCTATGTCACCAAGATTATATAAGGTATACAAAACATTTTCATGTGGCATTTGATGCAGGAAATTTTTAATATAGCCAAAACCAAAATATTAAAATTTCAGCTTAAAAAAATTACCAGTGAGTCAGTTTAATAATCAATTAGCTACTTTGTTTAACTAATTAGAAAATTAGTTCTTATTGATTTATTAGTTATTATTAATCACTTAATTAATGACTTAGTTTTTAACTACCACTAAATTAGACATTTGTTTAACAACTAATTTCTTGGAAGATAGGAGTGGATGGTTTGCAACTTGGTTCAAGGCTGAAATTCAGAGANTAATTAGAAAATTAGTTCTTATTGATTTATTAGTTATTATTAATCACTTAATTAATGACTTAGTTTTTAACTACCACTAAATTAGACATTTGTTTAACAACTAATTTCTTGGAAGATAGGAGTGGATGGTTTGCAACTTGGTTCAAGGCTGAAATTCAGAGAAGGGGTAAGGATGAGATGAAGATAAGAAATAAGGTAAAGTGCAGGGATGAAGTGATGGATGAAGAGAAATGAGATTTGGGGAGGACTGAGATTCAAATAGAGGATAAGGATCAAGGAAAGTTGTGCAAATTATCATGTACTAAATTACTATCTTCAGTTTTTACATTTTTGTCTTAGTTTAAAAGAAACAAAAACCTTGAAAAACCCAGCAGAACAGCTATAAAATACTCTTCTAATACTATTCACTTTTCTCCACCAATATCCTGCTCATCTTCCATTGATGCCATTCCTCCATCCACCCCTCTTTCTCTCCATCAGCCTTATCCCATCCAGCCAGCAATGTCTGCTCAGCAGCTGATGTTTTAGTGAGCTTCCTCTGGAGACTAAAGACCACTTAGTGCTACTTTTGACAGATAGACCCAGTACCATTTCATTAATACTGGCTCTGTCTGAAACAGATAATTTGTCACTTCAATATTTGTCACGGGGATTGGGATTGACATATACATACTACTATATACAAAACAGATAAATAAGAACCTACTGTATGGCACAGGGAATTCTACTCAATGCTCTGTAATGACCTATGTGGGGAAAGACTCTAAATAAGTGAATTTATGTATACATATAACTGATTCACTTTGTTGCACAATGGAAACTAACAACACATGGTAAATTAACTATAATCCAATAAAATTCATTTTAAAATAGTTGTCATGGTGTTATAAATAAAATGCAACATAAACTGCTACCTTATTTCCTTATACATAAATATATGCCCTTAATCTCACCTAGAAACTGCAATTTGCCTAGTTAGATGCTCTACAAATACATGAATACTTGAATAGTGTTCAGTTCATTTCACTCACTCAGTCGTGTCCGACTCTTTGTGACCCCATGAATCGCAGCACGCCAGGCCTCCCTGTTCATCACCAACTCCTGGAGTTTACCCAAACTCATGTCCATCGAGTCGGTGATGCCATCCAGCCATCTCATCCTCTGCCGTCCCCTTCCCTTCCTACCCCCAACCCCTCCCAGCATCAGGGTCTTTTCCAATGAGTCAACTCTTCTCATGAGGTGGCCAAAGTATTGGAGTTTCAGCTTCAGCATTAGTCCTTCCAATGAACATCTCTACAAATAATTGACTAAGAGAATGTCTTTCCATTTGAGTACTATGTAATTCTGATCCTCTGATTACAAAGACCCCCAACCCCTCCCAGCATCAGGGTCTTTTCCAATGAGTCAACTCTTCTCATGAGGTGGCCAAAGTATTGGAGTTTCAGCTTCAGCATTAGTCCTTCCAATGAACATCTCTACAAATAACTGACTAAGAGAATGTCTTTCCATTTGAGTACTATGTAATTCTGATCCTCTGATTACAAAGGAGTAGAGTGGTAAAGAAGAAGAAAAAATTAAAAATGGATAAAAATTAAAAACTCAATCAGTTCTTACAGTCCTAGATTTTTTATCTCCCTTTCTAATTTATGATCTTCCTGAAAATCGACCGCTCTTGACTTCTTAGCTTTTTTCTTTTTAGAATACCAGTATGCATACCCAGCATATGCAGATGACACCACCCTTATGGCAGAAAGTAAAGAGGAGCTAAAAAGCCTCTTGATGAAAGTGAAGNAACTCAATGTACATGAGTTTGAGTGAACTCTGGGAGCTGGTGATGGACAGGGAGGCCTGGCATGCTGCAGCAGTTCATGGGGTTGCAGAGAGTCGGACACGACTGAGCGACTGAACTGAACTGAAGTGAACTGAACGGAACAAAGGACTTGCTATTTCCTGTTCAGGAATTGAAGGTAGTTAATTCGTACATTGCCTATATTCACACAGAATGATTAAAACTTGGTATAGAAGGTGCCACATAAAGTATTTAATTGCTTGCACAGAATTTTAGAAAGAATTATGTTTGTTAACATAAGAAAGGCATAACATTTTCAAGTTTCAGTTCAGTTCAGTTCAGTCGCTCAGTCGTGTCCGACTCTTTGCGACACCATGAATCGCAGCATGCCAGGCCTCCCTGTCCATCACCAACTCCCAGAGTTCAGTCAGACTGACGTCCATAGAGTCAGTGATGCCATCCAGCCATCTCATCCTCTACTTATATAAATCTAAGCCGTGAATACAAGGCTCCCTTCCTTTAAAATTTTTATTCATGCTATTTTTATGAACAAGATACGGCAATGAGATAAGGGGATGCATTAAATAAGACAAAGCCAAATTTTATGACTTGGTTTGGGGAAGGGAAACACTAGAGCTTTCAAATAAGACTTACAATGAATGTTTATGGAATTAGATTCAGGAGAGGCTGTTAAGTAACTGGATGCTTTTAACTCACCAAAGGGAAATAGTTTTATCCATCATGGTGAAAAACTAGCAGATCAAATGTATGTTCAAATCATTTATCACTCAAGAATTTAATCATAAAATTAGTGTGTATTGAGAATTCTGGCATATAATTTATGTCTTAGTTTGGTCAGTATGCAAAGAATTGGAGACTCTGGCATATAGAAAACAAGTATGGTTTCTGTTGAGGTTTGAGTTATATAAGATATATAGCTGATGTCCTTTCCCTGTAAGCCATTTTTATCTCTTCCTATTTTTTCTTGCATTATTGAGCATGAGAGCAAAAACATTTGTCTGAAAAAATATACATTTCGGAAAAGTCTATGTAAGGCAAGTTCATCCAAGCATTGCTCTCAAGACATTTTTTTTCCACTTTGTTTTGATTATCTCTCCTAGCTTGCTGTCAGCTTCAGTGCTAGATTTTTGGTTGCCTTGTACAAACCTTGGTGTGTGGGCCTGCTTGTGTGTATCAGTGGAAGCATGTCAAGGTAGAAGAATGACTACAGGATGATAAAATATTTTTTACTGAGGAAGTTCATCACACCAAATCCTAGGATTGTTCCACAGTAGCCAGCACCCTCTCCAATAGAGTCATGTCTATTTGAAGCCAGAAAACTTTCTTCCTGAATATGCTCTGTCTCATATTCACATGGCCCTAAACCCTCCCACCATCCATCACAGTCACTAGTGGCTGGATCCCATCAGTCCTTATGGTAAGAAACTGCATACACAGTGTGAACCAGAAATAGGTAGATTGAAGAATCAGTGATTCCAGCCTTTCTGCATTGTTAGAATTTTGTTTCTGTAGCTGCCTATGGTAAAGCTCAGAGGTTTACCAAGAGCTGGGCAAGTACTTTGAGAACTACTGTTCTTTAGGGGCATTGGAACTTTGATTTTTTTTTTTTTAATTTGTACTGTTTCTGTAAATGACTACTGGATGGACTTCCACCTTTATCAGGGGTTGTCAGAAATACATGAATCATTCATTAATTGGTTCAATGGGCCATTGACTCTAAGCTCAAATGGCTATACTGTGACTTTTGCCATAAAGAAGTGGTGGACACCAGGATTAGGCCAGTAATTTAAACTTAAAAGAATAATGCCAAATGCCATAGCCAAGTTGAGAGGGGACCTGAAATAGAGAAAAATACTACAAGGGTTTAAACCACACACGTTAGGCCTGAATCATATTACTAGAGCTCTTCAGAAAGAGGCCTCTGCTGTCTTTGTACTTCTTTACTATGAACCTATTATGGGATGATACTGTTCAGTTCTGTTCAGTTCAGTCACTCAGTTATGTCGACTCTTTGCAACCCCATGAATCGCAGCATGCCAGGTCTCCCTGTCCATCACCAACTCCCAAGTTCACTCAAACTCACGTCCATCGAGTCATTGATGCCATCCAGCCATCTCATCCTCTGTCGTCCCCTTCTCCTCCTGCCCCCAATCCCTCCCAGCATCAGAGTCTTTTCCAATGAGTCAACTCTTTGCATGAGGTGGCCAAAGTACTGGAGTTTCAGCTTTAGCATCATTACTTCCAAAGAACACCCAGGACTGATCTTTAGAATGGACTGGTTGGATCTCCTTGCAGTCCAAGGGACTGTCAAGAGTCTTTTCCAACACCACGTTAGTAAAACATAATTACCCACTTTTCTTCCTTTGTTTTCCTTCTTTTCTGCCTTCCAGAAATAATGCCATGGCCGCTCTTTTCTGATTATGTTTCTATTGTTTAAAGGAGAGTTACCTCCAAGATGCTGCCCTACTTGGATTTTCCATACAACACAAGGTCAGGCAGTTCTTTCCTCAGGATGGCTTTGATTGCATTTCCTCAGTTTAACAACTTCTCTCTCCCTGAAGTGTACATTATATATAATTGTGCAGTAGCACTTTCGAGCTTCTCCTAGGTGTTTGGCCTGAGGCTATGACATGAGGATGTACTAGTGAAGAAGATACAAGGACTATTCACCCCCTTTCTAACCACTTAAAAATAGCTGGCATGCAGTAAAATCAGCCTGTTCTAGGCATTCACACAGGACCTTTCTTTTCTTCAATCTATCTTTACAGTCCTGCAAACTCTTACCGGGCTTCCCAGGTATCACTAGGGGTAAAGAGACATAAGAGACACAGGTTCAGTCCCTGGGTTGGGAAGATCCCCCCGAGGAGGGCACAACAACTCACTTCAGTATTACTGCCTGGAGAATCCCATAGACAAAGGAGCCTGGTGATCTACAGTCCGTAGGGTCTCAAAGAGTCTAATACAACTTAGCATTTTCTGAAGTGACTTAGTATATACACACAAGCTCTTACCTCCCTGGCTCACTAAAGCCATGTTCTTTCCCCAGCTTTCAATATCCATGACTGGCACCCCAACTTTGTTTGCTAAAATATCCTTTTATCAAACTTCCTCTTTTGCCTTATCAATCTTTGCAAAATCCCTTGATTGTGGCTTTACTGGTAGTATCTAGGGAGAGTAATACATAGTAGTCTTCCCTGCAGAAGTGAGAAAATGATGAGTGATTATAGCTCAGAAGAAAGAAAAAGGAATAATATTCACAATTATTATGTGTTAAATGCTATGAGAAGTACCTATTATTTCATTTAATTTAGTAGCTAAATATATAAAATATACTATACCAAGTGAAAGTGAAGTTGCTCAGTCATGTCCGACTCTTTGCGACCCTGTGGACTGTAGCCCACCAGGCTCCTCCGTCCATGGGGTTCTCCAGGCAAGAATACTGGAATGGGTTGCCATTTCCTTCCCCAGGGGATCTTCCAGACCCAGGGATTGAACCCAGGTCTCCTGCATTGCAGGCAGATGATTTAACCTCTGAGCCACCAGGGAAGCCAAGTGAAGGAAGTGTAAACAAAAGAAAGGGGTAACATAACTGAGAGGGTTAGTTACTCTACCTGAGTACTGAGGGGATGGTTAGATGCTTTGTGTATATTATAAGTGTTGACTTGTGACACACAAGATGATGCTGGTCAGCTACTGGGTAGCCATAACATGTCAGCTTGTCTTCTCCCTTCTCCTCTTGCTGTTCTCCAGTTCATTCTACACTTGGCAACCAGAGAGAATGAAATCTCAGTGATTTCTCATTACACTGAAATGCTCAAACTCTTTCAGTGGTGAACAGAGATGTAGATCTGATCTGTCCTTCCAAATTCAGCTCTGGATGTCATCACTCTTTCATTCCTTTCACCCCAACCACTCTGGCCTTCTGAGTTTTCAAAAACACCAGACACATTCCTCTGGGAGACTTTTAATTCCCCTATCCAACATGTACTTCCCACCCTCTCTGAAAGAATGGGTGCACTCTTTGGCTACAGCTTGTGCATCATGATGATTCCCAGACAGGATACATTTCAAACAAGCCTGTTCATCACCTACAAGAAATTCTTATCTGACAACTTGAGCTAATATGCAGTTTCATTTCATATAGCCTTATTTGTTACATTGCCACGTGTTTGCCTTAGAAACTTTAGCCAGTGAAAATGCTGAATTTACTTAGGGCATGGATTTGTTTATGATTGTGGATATCAGGTTTCATTTTTAGATTATCTTTGAATGCTTAGACCTGAAAGTCCTTGCTCACATCAGCAGTGTTGTGCATGTAATTGGCTATGGACTTTGAAGTTTTGATCTCTGGCTACTGTTGCTGTATTTTGTGAAATTATCAGCTGTTATCAAATAAGGAAACAATCACATTTACTGTAACTGAAATTAACACCAGCCTACCACCGGTCTGCTTTTCCTATCTAACTTAGATTTTAGGGATCATTTTACTGTTGGGAAACTCTTAAGCTCTCCAGCAGGACTTGATTTAGTTGTGCTTGTTTCTCATATGTTTGTACTTTTTCTCTACTAAGTTTACTTAAAATTCCAGTGGATGTTACTTGATAAATGTACTTCTTTGGTGGAGGCTGGAAAGTGATGGGATAATTAACAAAGCAGGTGATTTTAGCAGAGTGGGCAACTGTCAGTGGGACAAATTTGATGGATAAAGTGAAGTAATTTGGTGACTCCTGTGGGCTTGGATTTTTCAGGGCTGTTCTCTGGAATTCAGTGATGGTGAGAGAGCTGGGCTGACATAGGTGATCAAACAG
>SJYX01004031.1:132458-174957 GCA_006410675.1 Oreotragus oreotragus
GCATGAGGTGGCCAAAGTACTGGAGTTTCAGCTTTAGCATCATTACTTCCAAAGAACACCCAGGACTGATCTTTAGAATGGACTGGTTGGATCTCCTTGCAGTCCAAGGGACTGTCAAGAGTCTTTTCCAACACCACGTTAGTAAAACATAATTACCCACTTTTCTTCCTTTGTTTTCCTTCTTTTCTGCCTTCCAGAAATAATGCCATGGCCGCTCTTTTCTGATTATGTTTCTATTGTTTAAAGGAGAGTTACCTCCAAGATGCTGCCCTACTTGGATTTTCCATACAACACAAGGTCAGGCAGTTCTTTCCTCAGGATGGCTTTGATTGCATTTCCTCAGTTTAACAACTTCTCTCTCCCTGAAGTGTACATTATATATAATTGTGCAGTAGCACTTTCGAGCTTCTCCTAGGTGTTTGGCCTGAGGCTATGACATGAGGATGTACTAGTGAAGAAGATACAAGGACTATTCACCCCCTTTCTAACCACTTAAAAATAGCTGGCATGCAGTAAAATCAGCCTGTTCTAGGCATTCACACAGGACCTTTCTTTTCTTCAATCTATCTTTACAGTCCTGCAAACTCTTACCGGGCTTCCCAGGTATCACTAGGGGTAAAGAGACATAAGAGACACAGGTTCAGTCCCTGGGTTGGGAAGATCCCCTGGAGGAGGGCACAACAACTCACTTCAGTATTACTGCCTGGAGAATCCCATAGACAAAGGAGCCTGGTGATCTACAGTCCGTAGGGTCTCAAAGAGTCTAATACAACTTAGCATTTTCTGAAGTGACTTAGTATACACACACAAGCTCTTACCTCCCTGGCTCACTAAAGCCATGTTCTTTCCCCAGCTTTCAATATCCATGACTGGCACCCCAACTTTGTTTGCTAAAATATCCTTTTATCAAACTTCCTCTTTTGCCTTATCAATCTTTGTAGTCCGTAGGGTCTCAAAGAGTCTAATACAACTTAGCATTTTCTGAAGTGACTTAGTATATACACACAAGCTCTTACCTCCCTGGCTCACTAAAGCCATGTTCTTTCCCCAGCTTTCAATATCCATGACTGGCACCCCAACTTTGTTTGCTAAAATATCCTTTTATCAAACTTCCTCTTTTGCCTTATCAATCTTTGTAAAATCCCTTGATTGTGGCTTTACTGGTAGTATCTAGGGAGAGTAATATATAGTAGTATTCCCTGCAGAAGTGAGAAAATGATGAGTGATTATAGCTCAGAAGAAAGAAAAAGGAATAATATTCACAATTATTATGTGTTAAATGCTATGAGAAGTACCTATTATTTCATTTAATTTAGTAGCTAAATATATAAAATATACTATACCAAGTGAAAGTGAAGTTGCTCAGTCATGTCCGACTCTTTGCGACCCTGTGGACTGTAGCCCACCAGGCTCCTCCGTCCATGGGGTTCTCCAGGCAAGAATACTGGAATGGGTTGCCATTTCCTTCCCCAGGGGATCTTCCAGACCCAGGGATTGAACCCAGGTCTCCTGCATTGCAGGCAGATGATTTAACCTCTGAGCCACGAGGAAAGCCAAGTGAAGGAAGTGTAAACAAAAGAAAGGGGTAACATAACTGAGAGGGTTAGTTACTCTACCTGAGTACTGAGGGGATGGTTAGATGCTTTGTGTATATTATAAGTGTTGACTTGTGACACACAAGATGATGCTGGTCGGCTACTGGGTAGCCATAACATGTCAGCTTGTCTTCTCCCTTCTCCTCTTGCTGTTCTCCAGTTCATTCTACACTTGGCAACCAGAGAGAATGAAATCTCAGTGATTTCTCATTACACTGAAATGCTCAAACTCTTTCAGTGGTGAACAGAGATGTAGATCTGATCTGTCCTTCCAAATTCAGCTCTGGATGTCATCACTCTGTCATTCCTTTCACCCCAACCACTCTGGCCTTCTGAGTTTTCAAAAATACCAGACACATTCCTCTGGGAGACTTTTAATTCCCCTATCCAACATGTACTTCCCACCCTCTCTGAAAGAATGGGTGCACTCTTTGGCTACAGCTTGTGCATCATGATGATTCCCAGACAGGATACATTTCAAACAAGCCTGTTCATCACCTACAAGAAATTCTTATCTGACAACTTGAGCTAATATGCAGTTTCATTTCATATAGCCTTATTTGTTACATTGCCACGTGTTTGCCTTAGAAACTTTAGCCAGTGAAAATGCTGAATTTACTTAGGGCATGGATTTGTTTATGATTGTGGATATCAGGTTTCATTTTTAGATTATCTTTGAATGCTTAGACCTGAAAGTCCTTGCTCACATCAGCAGTGTTGTGCATGTAATTGGCTATGGACTTTGAAGCTTTGATCTCTGGCTACTGTTGCTGTATTTTGTGAAATTATCAGCTGTTATCAAATAAGGAAACAATCACATTTACTGTAACTGAAATTAACACCAGCCTACCACCGGTCTGCTTTTCCTATCTAACTTAGATTTTAGGGATCATTTTACTGTTGGGAAACTCTTAAGCTCTCCAGCAGGACTTGATTTAGTTGTGCTTGTTTCTCATATGTTTGTACTTTTTCTCTACTAAGTTTACTTAAAATTCCAGTGGATGTTACTTGATAAATGTACTTCTTTGGTGGAGGCTGGAAAGTGATGGGATAATTAACAAAGCAGGTGATTTTAGCAGAGTGGGCAACTGTCAGTGGGACAAATTTGATGGATAAAGTGAAGTAATTTGGTGACTCCTGTGGGCTTGGATTTTTCAGGGCTGTTCTCTGGAATTCAGTGATGGTGAGAGAGCTGGGCTGACATAGGTGATCAAACAGAAACAAAAAATCATGCAGATTAGTTGGGGGATATAAAACTGCATCAGACACAAAGCATCAGTTCAGTTCATTTTAGTCACTCAGTTCTGTCTGACTCTTTGCAACCCCATGGACTGTAGCACCACAGGCCTCCCTGTCCATCACAAACTCCCGGAGTTCACCCAAACTCATGTCCACTGAATTAGTGATGCCATCCAACCATCTCATCCTCTGTCGTCCCCTTTTCCGCCTACCCTCAATCTTTCCCAGCATCAGGGTCTTTTCAAATGAGTTCTTCACATCAGGTGGCAAAAGTACTGGAGTTTCAGTTTCAAGATCAGTCCTTCCAAAGTACACCCAGGACTGATCTCCTTTAGGATGGACTGGTTGGATCTCCTTGCAGTCCAAGGGACTCTCAAGAGTCTCCAATACCACAGTTCAAAAGCATCAATTCTTTGGTGCTCAGCTTTCTTTACAGTCCAACACTCACATCCATACATGACTACTGGAAAAACCATAGCCTTGACTAAGCAAACGTTTGTTGGCCAAGTAATGTCTCTTTTTTTAATATGCTATCTAGGTTGGTTATAACTTTCCTTCCAAGGAGTAAGCGTCTTTTAATTTCATGGCTGGAGTCACCATCTGCAATGGTTTTGGAGCCCCCCAAAATAAAATCTGTCACTGTTTCCATTGTTTCCCCATCTATTTGCCATGAAGTGTTGGGACCGGATGCCATGATCTTAGTTTTCTGAATGTTGAGCTTTAAGCCAATTTTTTTCACTCTCGTCTTTCACTTTCATCAAGAGGCTCTTTAGTTCTTCTTCACTTTCTGCCATAAGGGTGGTGTCATCTGCCTATCTGAGGTTATTGATATTTCTCCTGGCCATCTTGATTCCAGCTTGTGCTTCTTCCAGCCCAGTGTTTCTCATGATGTACTCTGCATATAAGTTAAATAAGCACAGTGACAATATGTGCCTTAAATAAGCACAGTGACAATATGTGCCTTGATGTACTTCTTTTCCTATTTGGAACCAGTCTGTTGTTCCATGTCCAGTTTTAACTATTGCTTCCTGACTTGCACACAGATTTCTCAGGAGGCAGGTCAGGTGGTCTGGTATTCCCATTTCTTTAAAAACTTTCCACAGTTTATTGTGATCTACACAAAGGCTTTGGCATAGTCAATAAAGCAGAAATAGATGTTTTTCTGGAACTCTTTGGCTTTTTTGATGCTTCAACAGATGCTGGCAATTGATGTCTGGTTCCTCTGCTTTTTCTAAATCCGGCTTCAATGTTTGGAAGTTCATGTACTGTTAAAGCCTGGCTTGGAGAATTTTGAGCATTACTTTACTAGTGTTGAGATGAGTGTCATTGTGCAATAGTTTGTGCATTCTTTGGCATTGCCTTTCTTTGGGATTGGACTAAAACTGACATTTTCCAGTCCCATGGCCACTGCTGAGTTTTCCAAATTTGCTGACATATTGAGTGAGTACTTTCACAGCATCATCTTTCAGGATTTGAAATAGCTCAACTGTAATTCCATCACCTCCACTAGCTTTGTTCTTAGTGATACTTTCTAAAGCCCACTTGACTTCACATTCCAGGATGTCTGGATCTAGGTGAGTGTGAGTGATTACACCATCATGATTATATGAGTCATGGAGATCCTTTTTGTATAGTTATTCTCTGTATTCTTTCCACCTCTTCTTAATATCTTCTGCTTTTGTTAGGTCCCTACCATTTCTGCCTTTTATTGAGCCCATCTTTGCATGAAATGTTCCCTTGGTATCTCTAATTTTCTTGAAGAGATCTCTAGTCTTTCCTATTCTTTTGTTTTCCTCTATTTCTTTGCACTGATCACTGAGGAAGGCTTTCTTATCTCTCTTTGCTTTTCTTTGGAACTCTGCATTCAAATGGGTATATCTTTCTTTTTCTCCTTTGCTTTTCACTTCTCTTCTTTTCACAGTTATTTGTAAGGCCTCTTCAGATAGCCATTTTTCTTTTTTGCATTTCTTTTCCATAGGGATGGTACAGGTTGCTCCCTGTGTCCTGTACAATGTCACTATCCTCCGTCCATAGTTTATCAGGCACTCTGTCTATCAGATCTAGTCTCTTAAATCTATTTCTCACTTCCATTCTATAATCATAAGGGATTTTACTTAGGTTATACCTGAATCATCTAGTGGTTTTCCCTGCTTTCTTCAATTTAAGTCTGAATTTGGCAATAAGGAGTTCATGATCTGAGCCACAGCCAGCTCCTGGTTTTGTTTCTGCTGACTGTGTAGAGCTTCTCCATCTTTGGCTGCAAAGAATATAATCAATCTGATTACAGTGTTCACCATCTGATGATGTCCATATGTAGAGTCTTCTCTTGTGGAGTTGGAAGAGGGTGTTTGCTATGACCAGTGCATTCTCTTGGCAAAACTCTATTAGCCTTTGCCCTGCTTCATTCTGTACTCTAAGGCCAAATTTTCCTGTTACTCCAGGTGTTCTTGCCTTCCTACTTTTGAATTCCAGTCCCTATAGTGAAAAGGACATCTTTTGGGGGTGTTAGTTCTAAAAGGGCTTGTAGGTCATAGAACCGTTCAACATCAGCTATTCAGCATTACTGATCAAGGCATAGAATCCATAGCCCTTCAGTATAAACTTTTAGCCTCTGTCCCTCTCCTTTGTCCTAACAAGATATTAAAAGCAACCACAAACTCATCAAAGGAAGAAGAGTTTGTTTTGTTTTGTTTTGTTTTTTTTTAAGAATACAGGGCTTTGTTTGTGTGTGGAGGTAGGGGAAGTGGGGTAACTGGGGGGTGGAGCAATAGGAGAGTGGTATTCTTTCGTAAGGCATTATAAAATAAGACACTTCTTATTAAAATAGTGTGCAGTGATATGTTCTAATAAGATCAGAAAAAGCCTTTATCTTATAATCAGGGAAGAAATATTTGACCCATTTTGCAGCATTAAAAAAAAAAACCCACATTGTATTTAAAGGAAATACTGAGAGCAAGTCTTCACTGGATAATTCTTCATAAGGAAGTTGGACTAACAGGAAATACAAATACTGAGACATGCATGCATGCTAAATCACTTCAGTTGTATCCGACTCTGTTTCTCTATGGACTGTAGCCTGCCAGGTTCCTCTGTCTATGGGATTCTCTAGGCAAGTATAATGGAGTGGGTTGCCATTTCCTTCTCCTGGGAATCTTCCTGGCCCAGGGACTCAACCCGTATCTCTTAAGTGTACTGCATTGACCAGGAGTGTTCTTTACCACTAGGGCCACCTGGGAAGCCCCATGAAGACTGTGACAGAGATTATGAAATAGACTGGGAGGTGCATTGAAGGAACAAAGAAAAACCACTCTCAGATAGATAAAAAATGAGCCTAAGTAGAAAGGAAATTGACAAAAGTACTGTCTGATAAGACTAAATCTGAGGAAAATAAAGTCATCATGACTTGAATTCATGTCTCATAATTCTCAGCTCTGCCTTCATATATTTTATTTGCCGAGAAACCTCTTCCACATTGATGCAAATGGTAGTAGAGTCACCTTGTACTAATGTATACTTTTTCAAAAGACACCTCAGTGCTGACTCACCACACATCTTGAAAGCATACAAATAGAGTATGCCATGGGAGGGAAGGATTGCATTTTGAATGCATAGTAAGTAATGGTAGACCATTTAAGTACAGCACTTACCAGAAATCAACAGTCCGGATTTTCTGTTTCTACCTCATTTATGAATGGCAAACCGAGATAAAGAAAGGAAATAGCTGAGAAAGGAATTCATATGAATACTGATAAATACAAATCACATGGAACCTTTGTTCTTTGGTCAACTGTGTCACAATAAAATGAACTATCATATCATCTCAAATAAAATGTCATTGATTACTACCCTTTTGTGTTAATAAAAATATCAGGGAAATTGAAAATGTGTTCTTGAAATGAAACCAGCCTTCTGAATCAGACTTTTCATGGAAAATGTTTAGTGTATATTCTTCATAGGAGTCACCATACCAATTATATGAGGGGTAAACATGCTGCTTGATGATGACTGAACATGGATGACTTATGTGGTTATAACTCAAAGTAGCATGGGCAGTTCCACTGGCACTTATCAGAAAACACCCATCTTCAAAAATTGAATTTGGGTTTTCTTTGGACCATTTGCTGCCTGAATTGGTTTCTACTACATGCTTTACTCTTCTCTGAAAGACACATGCACTTTGTATATAGTTTTCCAAATAATTTTAATCATTAAAGGGAATATGTCAGAGAGCTTTATACAAGTATAATATCCAATGCCCCTTTATCTGATTTCAGCTTTTTTTTTTTTTTAAGTAGATTTTTTGCTAAAACCCCAGCTTTGTGTTATGAAATCATGGCTCCCATAAAATATAAGTCTATGAAGGAATCTTAGAAATTATCAAGTCTAGTAGTTCTTAAATTTAGCTTGCTAAAATTCACATATGTCAAATCAACTGAATCATACTCTGGGGATGGACCAAAGCCAGATAGTTTAAACCATTTCTCAAAGTTATCTTGATAAAAGCAGTGAAAATCATTGACTATTCTCCAGAGAGATACTTCTGTTCTATAGGAATTCAACAACCTAGCCAAGGTCACAAAGTTGGTTTGGACAAGTAAGAACTAAATTCAAAACTGTGGACATCCAGGTCAGTGAGTGTTCCTTCTAAAGTATCAGCAAGTCAGAAAAGTTTAAATATAAACTTTTCCTCACTATGGATGTACTAGATTCCAGTGAATTTTTAATTCAAAGTTATAGTTTTATGTTATGTGAATTATACCTAATAAAAATAATATTAAGAGTACTAATTTTATTTAATCTGTATATAGGCAAGTTAATTCATTTTCTAAATATCACCAGAAAGGGAACACATATTATGTCTGACTAGTACATTGAGATGGATCATTTAAGCTATTCTGTCAGCTTTCTTGCCTGTAAGATGGCGAATGAAAGTGATAATGTCTTTGTTGTTGAATTAATGTAAAGCTTTGAAAGAGGGTATATGTAGTGTGCTTGGTACATAGTAGATGTAGATGTAATTATTCCCCTAGAATGATTTGTAATGACAAAACAGTATTTTTGTTTTTCTAAATCTGTTAAGAATTGTATCTCCTACACAGGGATAGATAACTTCACTGGTATAAGGAGTTTTGATTATCAAAACTGCTAGTTTTGCTTGAGGATGTATAGCCTGTTAGGTACTTTCTTTGTCTCCTCATCTTGCTTATCACATAGTAGGTGATTAATAATTTATTTACCGACTCACTGATTCATAAACACCTACAGAGATTAGCACAACCTTTTATTGGTGGGAAAAAGTTTCCTTGAAACCTCCATTTGAGGCAGAGCTCAGTGAATTCCATTTATTTCATATGTGAATGTTCTGTTTTCCTGAATCTGATTAGGTTACAAGTTGTAAAGCCAGGGCTCATTTTTGGGGTAATTACAGCATTAAATGCTCCCAGAAGGCTATTAAAAGCTGGCCATATCCAATACATGTAATAAATAATTAATTGGATAAATAAATAAATAAAAATTACAGCTCATAAAAGCTCTTCATTAACTTGCCCAGTACTAGTCTGGCTCTTGCAATTAATTTTAAACTCTCTTGTTTCTCCTTTATTAAGTACGCTGAAATGAAATAGAAATGATATAATTGTTTTTACTTTCTCATTTGGAGAAATATCCATGCAGGCTCAGTTCTCAGAGCACACAGAAAATGAAACTAGACGATCCCCATGCAATACACAAATAACCTCCTTATTCCAGTGAAATTATCTATCCCCATGCAGGAGATATGATTCCTACAGATTTAGGAAAACAAAAATACTGTTTTGTCATTAAAAATCATTCTAGGGGATAATTAAAATTCATCCTTCTTTTATAACCACTGTTTTATGAAGCTTCTTTGACATTAAGCCCATTTCCTCTCTTTTAGTGGGGAAAAATGCACATGGGTACACTTCCATGACCTGATGATGACTTTTACCCTCCATGCCCAAATTCCTGGTGTAAGAGTCAAAGGATACAATACAAACATCCAGAAATGAAGTTTGCCAGTATGGCTTCCATGGAAAGTATTGAGTGAATGAGTTTATCTCTTCTGTGAAGGCCAGCTGATGTAGTGTTTCCAAAAATGGACATGATGTTGTTTTGCAGGATTTTGTAGATCTTAAGGCAGTGTGGTCCAAAATCACTGCAGATGGTAATTGTAGACATGAAATTAAAAGACACTTACTCCTTGGAAGAAAACTTATGACCAAACTAGACAGCATATTAAAAAGCAGAGACATTACTGTGCCAACAAATGTCCATCTGGTCAAGGCTATTGTTTTTCCAGTAGTCATGTATGGATATGAGAGTTGGACTATAAAGAAAGTTGAGCACCAAAGAATTGATGCTTTTTGACTGTGGTGTTGGAGAAGACTCTTGAGAGTCCCTTGGACTCCAAGGAGATCCAACCAGTCCATCCTAAAGGAGATCAATCCTGAATAGTCATTGGAAGGACTGATGTTGAAGATGAAACTCCAATACTTTGGCCACCTGATGTGGAGAGCTGACTCATTTGAAAAGACCCTGATGTTGGGAAAGATTGAAAGTGGAGGAGAAGGGGATAACAGAGGATGAGATGGTTGGATGGCATCACTGACTTGATGGTCATGAGTCTGAGTAAACTCTGGGGTTTGGTGATGAACAGGGAGGCTTGGCATGCTGCAGTTCATGGATCGCAAAGAGTTGGGCATGACTGAGTGACTGAACTGAACTGGATTGAAGGCAGTGTGGCAGTGAAAGTGGGCAGCGTTTGAGAGAGAGTACTCTTCTCTCTCTGTTCAGTCAGTTCAGTCGCTCAGCCATGTCTGGCTCTTTGCAACCCCATGGACTGCAGCACGCCAGGCCTCTCTGTCCATCACCAACCCCCAGAATTTATTCTACCTCATGTCCATCGAGTTGGTGATGCCATCCAACCATCTCATCCTCTGTCATCCCCTTCTCTGCCTACACTCAATCTTTCCCACCATCAGGGTCTTTTCAAATGAGTCAGCTCTTTGTATCATGTGGCTGAAGTATTGGAGTTTCAGCTTCAGCATCAGTCCTTCCAATGAATATTTAGGACTGATCTCCTTTAGGATGTGAAAATGTGTTCTTGAAATGAAACCAGCCTTCTGAATCAGACTTTTCATGGAAAATGTTTAGTGTATATTCTTCATAGGAGTCACCATACCAATTATATGAGGGGTAAACATGCTGCTTGATGATGACTGAACATGGATGACTTATGTGGTTATAACTCAAAGTAGCATGGGCAGTTCCACTGGCACTTATCAGAAAACACCCATCTTCAAAAATTGAATTTGGGTTTTCTTTGGACCATTTGCTGCCTGAATTGGTTTCTACTACATGCTTTACTCTTCTCTGAAAGACACATGCACTTTGTATATAGTTTTCCAAATAATTTTAATCATTAAAGGGAATATGTCAGAGAGCTTTATACAAGTATAATATCCAATGCCCCTTTATCTGATTTCAGCTTTTTTTTTTTTTTAAGTAGATTTTTTGCTAAAACCCCAGCTTTGTGTTATGAAATCATGGCTCCCATAAAATATAAGTCTATGAAGGAATCTTAGAAATTATCAAGTCTAGTAGTTCTTAAATTTAGCTTGCTAAAATTCACATATGTCAAATCAACTGAATCATACTCTGGGGATGGACCAAAGCCAGATAGTTTAAACCATTTCTCAAGGTTATCTTGATAAAAGCAGTGAAAATCATTGACTATTCTCCAGAGAGATACTTCTGTTCTATAGGAATTCAACAACCTAGCCAAGGTCACAAAGTTGGTTTGGACAAGTAAGAACTAAATTCAAAACTGTGGACATCCAGGTCAGTGAGTGTTCCTTCTAAAGTATCAGCAAGTCAGAAAAGTTTAAATATAAACTTTTCCTCACTATGGATGTACTAGATTCCAGTGAATTTTTAATTCAAAGTTATAGTTTTATGTTATGTGAATTATACCTAATAAAAATAATATTAAGAGTACTAATTTTATTTAATCTGTATATAGGCAAGTTAATTCATTTTCTAAATATCACCAGAAAGGGAACACATATTATGTCTGACTAGTACATTGAGATGGATCATTTAAGCTATTCTGTCAGCTTTCTTGCCTGTAAGATGGAGAATGAAAGTGATAATGTCTTTGTTGTTGAATTAATGTAAAGCTTTGAAAGAGGGTATATGTAGTGTGCTTGGTACATAGTAGATGTAGATGTAATTATTCCCCTAGAATGATTTGTAATGACAAAACAGTATTTTTGTTTTTCTAAATCTGTTAAGAATTGTATCTCCTACACAGGGATAGATAACTTCACTGGTATAAGGAGTTTTGATTATCAAAACTGCTAGTTTTGCTTGAGGATGTATAGCCTGTTAGGTACTTTCTTTGTCTCCTCATCTTGCCTATCACATAGTAGGTGATTAATAATTTATTTACCGACTCACTGATTCATAAACACCTACAGAGATTAGCACAACCTTTTATTGGTGGGAAAAAGTTTCCTTGAAACCTCCATTTGAGGCAGAGCTCAGTGAATTCCATTTATTTCATATGTGAATGTTCTGTTTTCCTGAATCTGATTAGGTTACAAGTTGTAAAGCCAGGGCTCATTTTTGGGGTAATTACAGCATTAAATGCTCCCAGAAGGCTATTAAAAGCTGGCCATATCCAATGCATATAATAAATAATTAATTGGATAAATAAATAAATAAAAATTACAGCTCATAAAAGCTCTTCATTAACTTGCCCAGTACTAGTCTGGCTCTTGCAATTAATTTTAAACTCTCTTGTTTCTCCTTTATTAAGTACGCTGAAATGAAATAGAAATGATATAATTGTTTTTACTTTCTCATTTGGAGAAATATCCATGCAGGCTCAGTTCTCAGAGCACACAGAAAATGAAACTAGACGATCCCCATGCAATACACAAATAACCTCCTTATTCCAGTGAAATTATCTATCCCCATGCAGGAGATATGATTCCTACAGATTTAGGAAAACAAAAATACTGTTTTGTCATTAAAAATCATTCTAGGGGATAATTAAAATTCATCCTTCTTTTATAACCACTGTTTTATGAAGCTTCTTTGACATTAAGCCCATTTCCTCTCTTTTAGTGGGGAAAAATGCACATGGGTACACTTCCATGACCTGATGATGACTTTTACCCTCCATGCCCAAATTCCTGGTGTAAGAGTCAAAGGATACAATACAAACATCCAGAAATGAAGTTTGCCAGTATGGCTTCCATGGAAAGTATTGAGTGAATGAGTTTATCTCTTCTGTGAAGGCCAGCTGATGTAGTGTTTCCAAAAATGGACATGATGTTGTTTTGCAGGATTTTGTAGATCTTAAGGCAGTGTGGTCCAAAATCACTGCAGATGGTAATTGTAGACATGAAATTAAAAGACACTTACTCCTTGAAAGAAAAGTTATGACCAAACTAGACAGCATATTAAAAAGCAGAGACATTACTGTGCCAACAAATGTCCATCTGGTCAAGGCTATTGTTTTTCCAGTAGTCATGTATGGATATGAGAGTTGGACTATAAAGAAAGTTGAGCACCAAAGAATTGATGCTTTTTGACTGTGGTGTTGGAGAAGACTCTTGAGAGTCCCTTGGACTCCAAGGAGATCCAACCAGTCCATCCTAAAGGAGATCAATCCTGAATAGTCATTGGAAGGACTGATGTTGAAGATGAAACTCCAATACTTTGGCCACCTGATGTGGAGAGCTGACTCATTTGAAAAGACCCTGATGTTGGGAAAGATTGAAAGTGGAGGAGAAGGGGATAACAGAGGATGAGATGGTTGGATGGCATCACTGACTTGATGGTCATGAGTCTGAGTAAACTCTGGGGTTTGGTGATGAACAGGGAGGCTTGGCATGCTGCAGTTCATGGATCGCAAAGAGTTGGGCATGACTGAGTGACTGAACTGAACTGGATTGAAGGCAGTGTGGCAGTGAAAGTGGGCAGCGTTTGAGAGAGAGTACTCTTCTCTCTCTGTTCAGTCAGTTCAGTCGCTCAGCCATGTCTGGCTCTTTGCAACCCCATGGACTGCAGCACGCCAGGCCTCTCTGTCCATCACCAACCCCCAGAATTTATTCTACCTCATGTCCATCGAGTTGGTGATGCCATCCAACCATCTCATCCTCTGTCATCCCCTTCTCTGCCTACACTCAATCTTTCCCACCATCAGGGTCTTTTCAAATGAGTCAGCTCTTTGTATCATGTGGCTGAAGTATTGGAGTTTCAGCTTCAGCATCAGTCCTTCCAATGAATATTTAGGACTGATCTCCTTTAGGATGAACTGGTTGGATCTCCTTGCAATCCAAGGGACTCTCAAGAGTCTTCTCCAACACCACAGTTCAAAAGCCTCAATTATTCAGTGCTCAGCTTTCCTTATAGTCCAACTCTCATATCCATACATGACTATTGGAAAAACCATAGCCTTGACTAGATGGACTTTTGTTGACACAGTAATGCCTCTGCTTTTTAATATTCTGTTTAGGTTGGTCATAACTTTTCTTCCAAGGAGTAAGTGTCTTTTAATTTCATGGCTGGAGTCACCATCTGCAGTGATTTTGGAGCCCCCAGAAATAAAGTCTACCACTGTTTCCACTATTTCCCCATCTATTTCCCACGAAGTGATGGGACCGGATGCCATGATCTTTGTCTTGTGAATGTTGAGGGTTTTAAGACAACTTTTTCAGTCTCCATTTTCACTTTCATCAAGAAGCTCTTTAGTTCTTCTTCACTTTCTTCCATAAGGGTGGTGTCATCTGCATATCTGAGATATTCTCACTACTGGTTTTATAAACTCTCCCACAGGAAGTTGTGGGTACTCAGGTAGAGGACAGCTTCTATTCCAATGACTTGGTGGATAGATCATTGATTATCTGTGCAGAAATACCTCCTTCAAGCTCATTGTTTTGGGTTCTAAGAGCTTCAGATGCAATTCAATTATTATTTTTTGAATTCAAAAATCAATAGATGAATAATGTCCCACATAATTATTTGAAGGGATCTTAACTTGATTAAAGTGAAATATCCAGGCTTATTTACTGGCCTTGCATGTAATTTCACTTTGAATTGGCAATGTGGCACAGTGCAAAGAGAATTGGACCAAAGTGAGGATGGCTGATCAAGGCTGGAATCTTCCCCATTAAGCTGTGTGTGATGTATAACTCTTTGTGTCAGTTAGACAGGGTGCCAGATATTTGGTCAAACATTATTCTGGGTGGTCTGTGAGTGTATTTCTGGAAAACATTAACTTTCAAATGGGTAGACTGAGCAAAGTAGATTGTTCTCCTTATTTTGGGTGAACTCCATCTGCTCACTTGAAGGCCTGAATAGAACAAAAAGCTGGCCACACTTCAAACTGGAGAGAAATTCCTCCAGCCTGCACAGGATCTGGGACATTGTTTCAAACTTGAACAGAAATACTGGCTCTTCCTAGGTTTAGAGCGTACCAGTGTTCAGACTAAAAATATACCATTGGCTCTCCTAGGTCTCAAGCTTACTGGCTGCAGATCTTGAGACCTATCACTTTCTATAATCATGTAAACTGAGTTCTTATATTAATAATAAATATTCCCATATATATATATATACATCTATATTATATTCTCCCATACACACACACACACACACACACACACACACACACACACATATTCACACACAGTGGCACTTGAACACAAAAGATTGGCTTGCATCCACTTATACGTAATTTTATTTTTCCAGTAACTACATACTGCAGTATTACATGATCTGTGGTTGGCTGAATCACAGATGTGACACAGGGAGTGGTGATTATAAAGTTATACATGGATTTCTAACTTTGTGGAGGGTCATTGTCCCTAACTCCTACCTTGTTCAACTCTGTATATATATGTGTATGTGTTTGTATATAATACATATATATGTGTATATGTATGTGTGTGTGTGTGTATCCTATTGGTTTTTTCCTCTGGAGAACCGTGATAACGATGACCTTGAGGAAATCCACACAGTTTTTCAAACCCTATTTTTCTTTATCTGTGTAGTGAAAGAATTGGACAATATAAGGCCATTGTAGTTCCAAAGTACAGTATGGCTCTTAAATTTATATGACAATTCTGGGCTTCCTCAGAAGAGAATTTTTGTCTTGTTACCCCTGGAATTATATAGAATATATTTGTTTTCTTTCATCTCTTCATTTGTCAGAGTCTTTTAAAATATTCCTCTCTCTCTCTTCTTGATGTTCTCTTCCAACCCAGGCTACTCTGTGGGCAGAACAACACTGTCATTTGGGGAACCATAACTAGCTATACTCACCCTCTCCCTAAGCTGATCTGCTAAAGGAGAGGCATTTTCTCTCGGATAGAATGGCTAACAGTATGCTAATTATGGTGGGAAAACAGCAAGTTTATACAAAGATCTGGTGCTCAGTGAGGGTACCACCATGCCAGAGTAGGTGGATTTTCTGCTATTACTAGCATGACTGTGCACATAAGCTCTCTCTGGTGGGGACTGCTGTAGCCATCCCGACATGTGTCTCCTCATGGTCGGCAGTGGTAGAGTGCAGTGGAACAGCCAGTTCCTTGGTTATCCTCCAAGGTGAGCAAGGTCAGTTTTAAACAGCTTTGTTGTCAATCAGCCTCATATTGTACTCCAGGTTCCTGACCTCACAAATCTTAGGGCTGGCACTGAAGTCAATGAATCTTCTGCAGCCTGATTCCTCACAGTGACTTTTCTCTCCTGACAAACCGTGTCTCATCATGGCTCTGCCAGCCCACACAGGTTTTCAGAGAGCAGAACTGCAATTAGTCAGCGCAGCCATAATTCAACTGTAATACAGTATTTGCTTTCACCAAGCATCCTTTTTCACAGTCCCAAATTAAGCACCCAATGGAAGGAAAACTGCCCTTGAAAGTCTGGCCTGTCGTATTAAATCACAGAGCTGACTTAAAGTTTCATCAAATGATTGTCATAGGAGAGGGTGCGATTCCACAGTCATTTACTTATTAGCATTTCATTTAAAACATGAGCATATAAAATTGACATAATTCTTCTCAGTGTATAAATATTTAAATTTTCACAACTCCCATTGTGTTCCTTGCCCCCATTTTATTCTTCATACAGGAAAAAAAAAATGAACATGAGTCACAGAAATGTCTGCTAATCCCACTTAAGGCAAGGAGGAGTCTGAAGAGTGATATTTCCTTCTTAGGACAACAAATGTCAAAAGAAAGAACTATTTCCAAAACGAAACTTCTATATGGCTCCTGTTGTTACAGGGATGTTTCTAAATAAAATTATATTTGGCATTTACTTTCAAGCAAATAAGCTAAATAGTGATGTCATTTGCAGATAGATACCTGTTCATGTGTAATGGGTTACTTGAAGACATTTACTATTGGGACGGAACCCTTTTTGGGTATGTGCCATTGATCCTAGTCTACTCCCGACATGTCATTTCTTTCTTTAAGATCAACATTCCATGGGGACAATTCTGGGAAAGAAACAACTCTAGTTTATACTTCTGCTTCGAGGATTGTGGACCAGCAGAACATTAAAGAACCTATCTATATGGTTAGGGCATTGTGTGGGCCAGCTCAGAAAAACTGACAATTCAAGTTCTCTTAAGTTAGTTAGTGCCCTGAGATTGTACTAGAAGGATGCTGCTAAGTTGCTTCAGTCATGTCCAACTCTGTGCGACCCCATAGATGGCAGCCCACCAGGCTCCCCCGTCCCTGGGATTCTCCAGGCAAGAACACTGGAGTGGGTTGCCATTTCCTTCTCCAATGCATGAAAGTGAAAAGTGAAAGTGAAGTCACTCAGTCGTGTCCGACTCTTAGTGACCTCATGGAATGCAGCCTACCAGGCTCCTCTGTCCATGGGATTTTCCAGGCAAGAGTACTGGAGTGGGGTGCCATTGCCTTCTCCAGGATAAGAGTGCGTAATTTGCCTGCTTCTTCATTTGCCTCACGTGGCCATTCTCTCATGGTTGACATCTGCTGAGTAGAAACTAAAAGTTGAAGATTTATGAAGGAAATTATTTATAACCTGTGAAGCATTTTATGAAATCCTGGGCAGATGAGTCATGTGGCATTCCACATCTAATTTTCCCCAAATGACTGAAATATTCTTTGAAACTCAGTTCTTATGTCAATTGCCTATGATAATTTCTTTATCATAGCCTTCTGAATAAAATCCAGAGTGTTAATTGCACCTCAAACCCTTCTTATTCAGGCTGCAGACTGCCTCCTTAATCATCTCTTCTCTTATCTCTGGCTCTATCACATTATTTCCTAGTTATACTGAACTTTGTGTTTTTTAAACCTTGGTAACTGCATTTTCTCAAGTCTCTTTGGACTTGGATTTGGTATTCCCACATCTTGTAAAGCCTTTTAACACATTAACTTGGCCAACCCCTATGGGTTTTCTTGAATTCATTTGTTCCTTGGAGGGTACTTTAACTTTCTACCATCACTCAAAATCCATCAGAGATTTTTGTTCCTCCTATATGTCCCTTGTCCATTTAACTCTCATCACTACATTGTAAACTCCTGGGTAGGAATTATATCTTTTATTTTTCAAACTACAATGCTTGGCTGTGCATGGCACAAAAAAGGCTCAGTCAATGTTTGTCAAATGAATAAATGAAGGAAACTAAGAAAGAAGACTTAAGGGACCTAGGAAAAGTGCCTTCAAAGGTGTCTGATCCTTTAGAATTGGAGCAGGAGTCTCAGTCTTTGAATAATCGTTCACTTTTGTGTTTATCTGTGTTTGCTGCTCTTTATATGCCTTGATTTTTAAATGAAATCTCTTTTAAAGTTCTAGCCTCCCTCAACTATGCTTACAGGAACACAGAATATTTTGAATGTGCTTTAGATAGAGCAGGAAAGGGCATACCACACTTCCTGGGACTACTGAGATGGCAGCAACAATATTTGAAATGAGGAAATCCCAATGAGAAAGACAAGACTGCCAAGCAGAGTGACAGGACTGCTGAGCTGGTTAGTTTCCCCTGTAGAAAAGCCTGGAGTTTTGAGGTTTTGTTTTAATAAAGAAAACCCTATGTTTTTATAGTGCCTTCTTACATCATTCTTTTGGCCACATCCTCCTCTTTTTGCCAGGCTGCCTAGAGTCATTGTGTTGTCCTCCAGATTCCCTAAGAACCCTCACTGAGTGGCTAAACCCTGTCCACCTTCCTCTACCTGCTATGGTGGGAGCATGTCAGGACAGTGGTCACTTACACAGGGTGTTTACCTTCACAGCTGCTGAGTGGATGAAGCCTAAGCTTCATAGGGGGAGCTTACACTCCAAAACTTAGTGGCCTAATACAACCATCATTTTATCTTCTCTGACATTTCTGTATGTTTACTGTGTTTAGCTGGCCATTTTATGCTGGTCTCTTTTGAGGTTTCTTGGGAGGATATAGTCACATAATGTTCTACATCATTGTCTGCAGGTAAGTGGAACCATCTGGTGACTTGGCTGAGATGCTAGGATTTCTAGATCTCCTCTTTCTCCATATAGTCTCAGGGCTTCTTCTCTATGCATGGCCTCTCTTTGTGATAGATGGACCAGGAGAGCTGACTTCAGCTCCGAGCTCCCACATGCAAGCAGGGGAAACAGAATTTGTAAGTCTTCTTAATGGTCACAGTGTTATTTCTGCTGCATGCTGCTAAGCTGCTAAGTCACTTCAGTTGTGTCTGACTCTGTGCAACCCCATAGACAGCAGCCCACCAGGCTCCCCCGTCCCTGGAATTCTCCAGGCAAGAATACTGAAATGGGTTGCCATTTCCTTCTCCAATGCATAAAAGTGAAAAGTGAAAAGTGAAAGGGAAGTCGCTCAGTCTGTCCGACTGTTAGCGACCCCATGGACTGCAGCCTACCAGGCTCCTCCGTCCATGGGATTTCCAGGCAAGAGTACTGGAGTGGGGTGCCATTGCCTTCTCTGCTTCTGCTGCGTACTATTGATTAACTGAAGTCATAGGGAAGCTAATTTTCAATGTGTGAGTGACTGCAAAAGGTCATGAATACCATGAGACATAGTGCATTGGGGACATCTTTAGAGATTAACTAATCTTTAGAGATTAACTAATTAGATACCCAGAGTCAGACACGACTTCACTTTCACTTTTCACTTTCATGCATTGGAGGAGGAAATGGCAACCCATTTCAGTATTCTTGCCTGGAGAATCCCAGGGACGGGGGAACCTGGTGGGCTGCCATCTATGGGGTTGCACTTAGCAGCAGAAGCAACTGGATACCATAGGACACTTGCATATTAATAAGCAACATATTTAAAAAATAATTAAAAATAATGAAACTGTCATGTATTTCTTCCCTGTAAAACTCTTCCTTTCAGTCTCCTGCCCTAATCCTCTACCACTTTTACTCAGCAATGTCCCCATCTCTACTGCTTTATTGACTACACCAAAGCCTTTGACTGTGTAGATCACAACAAACTGCAGAAAATTCTTAAAGAGATGGGAATACCAGACCACCTGACCTGCCTTTTGAGAAATCTGTATGTAGGTCAAGAAGCAATAGTTAGAAGTGGACATGGAACAACAGACTGGTTCCAAAAAGGGGAAGGAATACATCAAGGCTGTATATTGTCACCCTGCTTATTAACTTATATGCAGAGTACATCATGAGAAATGCCAGACTGGATGAAGCACAAGCTGGAATCAAGACTGCTGGGAGAAATATCAATAACCTCAGATATGCAGATGACACCACCCTTATGGCAGAAAGTGAAGAAGAACTAAAGAGCCTCTTGATGAAAGTGAAAGAGGAGAGTGAAAAAGTTGGCTTAAAACTCAGCATTCAGAACCCTAAGATCATGGCATCTGGTCCCATCACTTCATGGCAAATAGGTGGGGAAACAATGGAAACAGTGACAGATTTTATTCTGGGTGGCTCCAAAATCACTGCAGATGGTGACTGCAGCCATGAAATTAATGACACTTGCTCACTGGAAAAAAAAAGCTATAACCAATCTAGACAGCATATTAAAAAGCAGAGACATTACTGCCAACAAAGGTCTGTCTAGTCAAAGCTATGGTTTTTCCAGTAGTCATATATGGATGTGAGAGTTGGACTATAAAGAAAGCTGAGCATCAAAGAACTGATGCTTTTGAACTGTGGTGTTGGAGAAGACTCTTGAAAGTCCCTTGGACAGCAAGTGATCCAACCAGTCCATCCTAAAGGAAATCAGGCCTTTGGAAGGCCTGATGCTGAAGCTGAAACTCCAATACTTTGGCCACTTGATACAAAGAGCTGACTCATTTGAAAAGACCCTGATGGTTGGAAAGATTGAAGGCAGGAGCAGAAGGGGATGACAGAGGATGAGATGGTTGGATGGCATCACCGATTCAATGGACTTGAGTTTGCATAAGCTCTGGGAGTTGGTTATGGACCGGGAAGCCTGGTGTGCTACAGTCCATGGTGTTGCAAAGAGTGAGACATGTCTGAGTGACTGAACTGAACTGTCCCCATCTCTTCCATCTCATTACCATACTTGTTTTCCTCACTTTCATTGCTTCTGCTTTCTTTGTCTCTCCCTCAACAATGGGCAAGACCCAACCCTTCAAGGCCTTGTCACTTGCTTATCAGTCTGCCACTGTCTCTCCACCACAGAGCTCTTTTATGATCTCCCCTTGACTACTTTCTTTACCAGGCCCATCCCACTACTCCCTCTGTCCTGTGCTTTAGGCATTTTGAACATTGGTACCCCCTTGAGTTGAACTTGGTCCTTCTCATCTTTGTGCTGTTTCACATTCTGTTCCTTTGACAAGAAGGCTGAAGTATTTTTCTAAAATGTTTGTAACCTCCATTCTGCCCTTGGAATAAGTTGGAAGAATATTCTTTATGGCATAACATGAGGCTTCCTCTGCATGACTGATTAATCCTTCCATTGTGCTTTTGATATAGACTTGATTTTACGGTGCCACAAATACAGTAGGTATCTATCTTTTAGTTATGTACCTGATTTATCTCTGTGTTTTTCCACCCCAGTGTTTCACAGTATCTAACATATAAGAGGAACTCAAGTATACTGAATTGACTGGCTGAATTATTTCATTCTTTTCCCAGCTATTAACTCTAAGTAATAGTTATTACATATTTGTCTCTAATCCTTTGGCTATGTAATCACATTTCATATTGCCTCCTGGAAGCTATACTGCAAATCCTATGGGTCATCTCAAAAGTAACATTATTATAATCACACAGTGTCTTTCCCTCCAAAATTTCCTTATCTCTTTCCGTGAAGCCACCATTATCCCAGTTACCAAGACTAACTTTTGTCCCTTTTATCAATCCACATCAGTCAGTCTTAGATTTGGGACATTTTTTCTTTCACTATTTTGCTCGTATTTATTTTTGTATGTTTTTACTGTCACCTTCCTTACCCAAACCTCTCTCTCCTTGTGAATGAATTATCACCTTTCAAGTCTATGTTTCCTGAGTTTCCCTATTTTCCTTTCTAATCTCTCCCATGCTCATCACTAGGCTAGTCCTCCCCAAACTGAGCTTTCACAGTGTTGCTGTGATGCATCCAGAAAGCTGCTTGTTGTCAGATCAAAGCTGTTCTTGTGCCTGGTTCTCACTGCCTTCCCCAATCCACACCCCACTCTACCCATCTCACTTTACTTTCCTCTACTAGGTAGCACTCACCCGAATTTCTAATTATCTCGTCTCCTCAATGATCCTGGCTCAAACACTGGTCCAAACCTAACTGCAAAGTCCATCTATCTGGACCTCCTCCTTTGCCTTCTTATGCATCATTATTTTTCCTTTATTCCAGGCTATGTCAGTTTGAATCTCCCATCATTGTTCTTTCACCTTACACCAACCCACTCTACTCTCTCCTTGTCTGAATTCTGATTGCAGATGTGTCAGAGCCACTTTTCACCAGTCACTTACATTTGAGCTTTCCTAAGAGCTGTGCTTCCTGAGGTTGGAAACAATGGCTTATAGTACTTGGTTGGCCTCACAGTGTCACAGTGTCCAGCATAGTGCTGATCATGTAGTACACGATCCAATATAAGTGGGTGAATTATATGAACTTACAGTGGCCAATTTCTGGGTCAGTATCTATGGGTCAGGAATGAAATTTTCTCAGGATAACTCAAGGTTACAAGGAATAAAGTTTTCTCAGTGTCTCCAATTTCCAGATGAGATGTTTCCTACTTTAGTTCTGGAAATTGGAAAATGCTAATAATATTTTATCAAATTTAACTGCATATTAAACACTTTCACTGATATTTACTTATTCATAATTTTATAACTTCCTCCAGAATTGCTGTGCACTTGAGGTATAATGTGTGAGGATAAAATGCATGGAAAAAGTAGGGAGTGAGGAATTTGGATTTACAAAAATATTTAGTAGCAGATTGCACCTTTTATTGGCCCTAAGAAATGCTGATATATATAGCATATATATATATATGTATGTATACACACACATACATAGGCAAGGGAAAATGTTTGCTTCTTTAATGTTTCAATGAAATAGAGAATTCCAGATACACAGATATATGACACATATATCTGTATTCAGCCCTCAGGAACCAGTGATAGCAAAAGACTGAATCTCCAATATTCAGATCATACTACAGAGAGATTTTGAACTTCTCTTCATCGAGCCTGCTTGTATGGTTTAGTAGTTTTTCTGTTATAAGAATGGGCAGATGAAATGAATTTCGGTGTGAAAGGCAGCAAAAATGGAACCAAGAGAAAAGCAACACTGGAAATGAAAAATATGCTAGTGAGGAATTGGAGAGCTGAAACTTTTGCACCAGAAGGTGAAGGCTTATTTTTAAGATTATATCGCCACCTAGCAAATCAGCCTAGAAGTACACCCACAACTAGAGGCAGAGTCAGCAAGGTGTTGAGCCCTAATCCTCTAGTTGGCAGTTCCTGATAGGTACGTTTATAAACATCTGCACTCACTTCAGGACAAGCACACAACCTACAGCAGCATCTCAAGTTCCCAATGCTCAGCCCCTGCTCACATTCTCCCATTCTTCTGGAGTTATTCAGTGGAAAAGTCAACGGCACATATTTTAGATATGAAAATGTGTCAAGAATTTCTCTCAATCTGTTATGCATCCTTGGACAATGATTAGTTAAATAGTGCATATTATCATTTGCTTGTTCTAAATAATTTAACTTTGGGCTGTTCATTAGTGAAAACATTTTACATTTCTACTCTCATTTCTTCCTAGTAAAAGAAGTGGTCTGATCATTATTATTATTATTTTTAATGAGGAAGCATTGGAATTGTGGAATTAAAAACACTAAACAGAGAACCCTACTTTTTTTTGTTCTTGAAGCCACATCTTTAGTTTGTCCATGTCCTGTGTCTTCTATAGCAGTCGTTGGCACTGAACTCTTGATCACTTCTCTTGGTTTTGCTTTTATAAGGAGATCCTTAGTGTGATAAAATATTGCATGAACTTTAAGGCTTGGTGTCTACAACTGGTTATCAGAAGCAGCATTCTGGCTATATAGCCTCCTTGCTGGTCTCAGTTTTTCCATCTGTGAGATGGGGACAGCAATAGTATATAGCACTGGGCTTTTAGAAGGAATAAATTAAACAGGAATGTTAAAAATTATTAGCTATTAACAACAAAAATACATTGATTAAGAAATGGTAGAAACAAAGAATAGAAGTTAATTTTATTTTGCCATTCACAATAGATCAACAGACTTTAGCCAAACAAGTAGACACAGAGAGAGGAGACATGTATTCTGAGACCAAGAAAGCATCCGTTAAAAATCCAAGCGATCAATTTTTAAAAATTGTTAACTTTTAAAATAATTATAATTTGATTACATTCAAGTGCTTAAAATACCTTGAAATGCACTTCCATATTTTTTCTTCCATATGTTCTTCCCTCCTTTTATAAACCTATTCTCACTTCAACCTTCCAAATAGGTTTATCTTTTATTTTAAGGACTACTTAGAATATTTTGACTGAGTTTACCCAAGAGTTCCCTTGTGGCTCAGCTAGTAAAGAATGTACCTGCAATGTGGGAGACCTGGGTTCGATCCCTGGATTTGAAGATCCCCTGGAGGAGGGAAACGCTATCCACTCCAGTATTCTGTACTGGAGAGTTCCACAGACTATATAGTCCATGGGGTCGCAAAGAGTTGGACACGACTGAGTGACTTTCACTTCACTTAGGGTAGAAAGCAGAGGAGGGGAGATTTCTGTTGAGGAAGCCTATGCCATAGGGGCTGTCAGTCATAGAACTATCAGTTTAACTTCTGACATGGCAAAGTCTGTCATTTGCCTTCTAACAGCTATTTTTCCTTTTTCTTAAAGTATTCAGGTTAAGAAGCAGCAGTTAGAACTGGACATGAAACAACAGACTAGCTCCAAATCGGGAAAGGAATACGTCAAGACTGTATACTGTCACTCTGCTTATTTAACTTATATGCAGAGTACATCATGAGAAATACTGGACTGGATGAAGCACAAGCTGGAATCAAGATTGCTGGGAGAAATACCAATAACCTGAGATATGCAGATGACACCACCCTTATGGCAGAAAGTGAAGAAGAACTAAAGAGCCTCTTGATGAAAGTGAAAGTGGAGAGTGAAAAAGTTTGCTTAAAACTCAGCATTCAGAAAACTAAGATCCCTGCATCTGGTCCCATCACTTCATGGCAAATAGGTGGAGAAACAATGGAAACAATGACAGACTTTATTTTGGGGGGCTCCAAAATAACTGCAGATGGTGACTGAAGTCATGAAATTAAAAGATGCTTACTCCTTGGAAGAAAAGTTATGACCAACCTGGATAGTATATTAAAAAGCAGAGATATTACTTTGCCAACAAAGATCTGTCTAGTCAAAGCTATGGTTTTTCCAGTAGTCGTGTATGGATGTGAGAGCCGGACTATGAAGAAAGCTGAGCACTGAAGTATTGATGCTTTTGAACTGTGTTGCTGGAGAAGACTTTTGAGAGTCCCTTGGACTGCAAGGAGATCCAACCAGTCCATCCTAAAGGAAATCAGTTCTGAATGTTCATTGGAAGGACTGATGCTGAAGCTGAAACTCCAATAATTTGGCTATCTGATGCGAAGAGCTGACTCATTTGAAAAGACCCTTGATGCTTGGAAAGTTTGAAGGTAGGAAGAGAAAGGGATGACAGAGGATGAGATGGTTGGATGGTATCATTGATTCGATGGACATGAGTTTGAGTAAGCTCTGGGAGTTGGTGATGGACAGGGAGTCCTGGCATGCTGTGATTCATGGGGTTGCAAAGAGTCAGACACAAATGAGTGACTGAACTGAAGGTAACAGAACTTTTGTTTGGCACATAATCAGACAAGTAAATATGTCTAGTTACCTCCTGAAGTAAGTGTGGCCTTTGGACTTAATATGTGTGTAGTATCTGGGACATCCCTTTATGAAGAACATGTGTGCCTCCCTCCCTTGCCTTTTTTTTTTTAACTTCCTGCTAACTGCAATGTGGATTTTGGTGGGACTAGAGCAACCATTATGGGCCAGGAGGTAGAAGCTAAGTTTAAAGAGAAGCAGACCATCATGGTCGATGGAACTTAGAAGGTCTTTGGGAAAAGATAAAAAAATATTAATTGAGGTTTATTAAGAAATTTCATACCTGGATTACAAGGTAGTTATAGCTCCTCTAATAATAGCTAATCATTATTGAACACTTCCTATATGCCAGATATTTTTCTAAGGATTTTACATCTATAACACAGATGATCCTTACAAAAACCTTCTGAGGCAAGTGATATTATTATTTTGGTTTTCCAGATAAAGAAACTAAAGCATAAAGGAGTAAATTAATTGGCAGATATTGTACTTGATAGCAATGTTTGACATTTGTACTCAAGAATTTTGTGCTAACCAACATACTGTCAGTTTAGTTCAGTTGCTCAGTCCTGTCCGACTCTCTGCGACCCCATAGACTGCAGCACACCAGCCTTCCCTGTCCTTCATCAACTTCCAGAGCTTGCTCAAACTCATGTCCATCAAGTTGGTGATGCCATCCAGCCATCTCATCCTCTGTCATCCGCTTCTCCTCCTGACTTCAATCTTTCCCAGCATCAGGGTCTTTCCCAGCATCAGGGTCTTTCCAGTGAGTCAGTTTTTCACATTAGGTGGCCAAAGTATTGGAGTTTCAGCTTCAGCATCAGTCCTTCCAATGAATATCCAAGACTGATTTCCTTAAGGATTGACTGGTTTGGTCTTCTTGCTGTCCAAGGGATTCTCAAGAGTCTTCTTCAGCACCGCAGTTCAAAAGCATCAGTTCTTCGGCACTCAACTTTCTTTATAGTCCAACTTTCACAGGCATACATGACTACTGGAAAAACCACAGCTTTGACTAGATGGATCTTTGTTGCAAAGTAATGTCTCTGCTTTTTAATATGCTGTCTAGATTGGTCATAGCTTTTCTTTCAAGGAGCAAGTGTCTTTTAAATTCATGGTTGCAGTTACCATCTGCAATGATTTTGGAGCCCAAAATACACTCTACTTTTTTATATGGAGAAGGATATGGCAACCCATTCCAGTACTCTTGCCTGGAAAATTGCATGGATGGAGGAGCCTGGTAGGCTACAGTCCATGGGGTCGCAAAGAGTCAGACNGGAGCCCAAAATACACTCTACTTTTTTATATGGAGAAGGATATGGCAACCCATTCCAGTACTCTTGCCTGGAAAATTGCATGGATGGAGGAGCCTGGTAGGCTACAGTCCATGGGGTCGCAAAGAGTCAGACATGACTGAGCAATTTCACTTCACTCACTTCATACTCTATCACTGGAGAAGGAGATGGCAACACACTCCAGTGTCCCTGCCTGGAGAATCTTAGGGACAGAGGAGCCTGGTGGGCCTTGGTCCATGGGGTTGCAGAGAGTTGGACACGACTGAGGTGACAGCATGTGCTGTCTTTATAAAATGTTTATCCAATTCTTTATTGTTAACCATTATTTTCCTACAAGTAGAATTTGGTTACATAGGAAATGGGGAGAGAGCATATAACTGGACACAGTGTTATATTTAGTTAATCAATGCACATTAGCATAACAAAGGCTGCCCAATAATAAATCTGCTTAACTCTGTTTAATTCAGAAGTTCCCAAGTGTACTTAATAAGAAGTAAAATGTTAAGCACTGCCTATTAACAACCCAAGAAGCTAACATCTCACTGAATACTTTTTGAAATTCTAAGTGAGAAAATATATTGACCTAGGGGTCAGGATGGCCATAACGTGATTCTGATTTGGTGAGCTTATTTTTTCATGTAACTTTAAGTAAGAAACTGAAGATTGTTGTGCTTAGATTATTCGATTTAGCAAAATAGCACCCTTAGACTTGATGAAGAGATGACTAATGACATCTGATCTTAAGTACCAGGCTTATATTTGGAAAAACCAAAGCACAGATGCAGCTATGAAAAATCTTATATGCAGAGTACATCATGAGAAATACTGGACTGGATGAAGCACAAGCTGGAATCAAGATTGCTGGGAGAAATACCAATAACCTGAGATATGCACATGACACCACCCTTATGGCAGAAAGTGAAGAAGAACTAAAGAGCCTCTTGATGAAAGTGAAAGTGGAGAGTGAAAAAGTTTGCTTAAAACTCAGCATTCAGAAAACTAAGATCCCTGCATCTGGTCCCATCACTTCATGGCAAATAGGTGGAGAAACAATGGAAACAATGACAGACTTTATTTTGGGGGGCTCCAAAATAACTGCAGATGGTGACTGAAGTCATGAAATTAAAAGATGCTTACTCCTTGGAAGAAAAGTTATGACCAACCTGGATAGTATATTAAAAAGCAGAGATATTACTTTGCCAACAAAGATCTGTCTAGTCAAAGCTATGGTTTTTCCAGTAGTCGTGTATGGATGTGAGAGCCGGACTATGAAGAAAGCTGAGCACTGAAGTATTGATGCTTTTGAACTGTGCTGCTGGAGAAGACTTTTGAGAGTCCCTTGGACTGCAAGGAGATCCAACCAGTCCATCCTAAAGGAAATCAGTTCTGAATGTTCATTGGAAGGACTGATGCTGAAGCTGAAACTCCAATAATTTGGCTATCTGATGCGAAGAGCTGACTCATTTGAAAAGACCCTTGATGCTTGGAAAGTTTGAAGGTAGGAAGAGAAAGGGATGACAGAGGATGAGATGGTTGGATGGTATCATTGATTCGATGGACATGAGTTTGAGTAAGCTCTGGGAGTTGGTGATGGACAGGGAGTCCTGGCATGCTGTGATTCATGGGGTTGCAAAGAGTCAGACACAAATGAGTGACTGAACTGAAGGTAACAGAACTTTTGTTTGGCACATAATCAGACAAGTAAATATGTCTAGTTACCTCCTGAAGTAAGTGTGGCCTTTGGACTTAATATGTGTGTAGTATCTGGGACATCCCTTTATGAAGAACATGTGTGCCTCCCTCCCTTGCCTTTTTTTTTTTAACTTCCTGCTAACTGCAATGTGGATTTTGGTGGGACTAAAGCAACCATTATGGGCCAGGAGGTAGAAGCTAAGTTTAAAGAGAAGCAGACCATCATGGTCGATGGAACTTAGAAGGTCTTTGGGAAAAGATAAAAAAATATTAATTGAGGTTTATTAAGAAATTTCATACCTGGATTACAAAGTAGTTATAGCTCCTCTAATAATAGCTAATCATTATTGAACACTTCCTATATGCCAGATATTTTTCTAAGGATTTTACATCTATAACACAGATGATCCTTACAAAAACCTTCTGAGGCAAGTGATATTATTATTTTGGTTTTCCAGATAAAGAAACTAAAGCATAAAGGAGTAAATTAATTGGCAGATATTGTACTTGATAGCAATGTTTGACATTTGTACTCAAGAATTTTGTGCTAACCAACATACTGTCAGTTTAGTTCAGTTGCTCAGTCCTGTCCGACTCTCTGCGACCCCATAGACTGCAGCACACCAGCCTTCCCTGTCCTTCATCAACTTCCAGAGCTTGCTCAAACTCATGTCCATCAAGTTGGTGATGCCATCCAGCCATCTCATCCTCTGTCATCCGCTTCTCCTCCTGACTTCAATCTTTCCCAGCATCAGGGTCTTTCCCAGCATCAGGGTCTTTCCAGTGAGTCAGTTTTTCACATCAGGTGGCCAAAGTATTGGAGTTTCAGCTTCAGCATCAGTCCTTCCAATGAATATCCAAGACTGATTTCCTTAAGGATTGACTGGTTTGGTCTTCTTGCTGTCCAAGGGATTCTCAAGAGTCTTCTTCAGCACCGCAGTTCAAAAGCATCAGTTCTTCGGCACTCAACTTTCTTTATAGTCCAACTTTCACAGGCATACATGACTACTGGAAAAACCACAGCTTTGACTAGATGGATCTTTGTTGCAAAGTAATGTCTCTGCTTTTTAATATGCTGTCTAGATTGGTCATAGCTTTTCTTTCAAGGAGCAAGTGTCTTTTAAATTCATGGTTGCAGTTACCATCTGCAATGATTTTGGAGCCCAAAATACACTCTACTTTTTTATATGGAGAAGGATATGGCAACCCATTCCAGTACTCTTGCCTGGAAAATTGCATGGATGGAGGAGCCTGGTAGGCTACAGTCCATGGGGTCGCAAAGAGTCAGACATGACTGAGCAATTTCACTTCACTCACTTCATACTCTATCACTGGAGAAGGAGATGGCAACACACTCCAGTGTCCCTGCCTGGAGAATCTTAGGGACAGAGGAGCCTGGTGGGCCTTGGTCCATGGGGTTGCAGAGAGTTGGACACGACTGAGGTGACAGCATGTGCTGTCTTTATAAAATGTTTATCCAATTCTTTATTGTTAACCATTATTTTCCTACAAGTAGAATTTGGTTACATAGGAAATGGGGAGAGAGCATATAACTGGACACAGTGTTATATTTAGTTAATCAATGCACATTAGCATAACAAAGGCTGCCCAATAATAAATCTGCTTAACTCTGTTTAATTCAGAAGTTCCCAAGTGTACTTAATAAGAAGTAAAATGTTAAGCACTGCCTATTAACAACCCAAGAAGCTAACATCTCACTGAATACTTTTTGAAATTCTAAGTGAGAAAATATATTGACCTAGGGGTCAGGATGGCCATAATGTGATTCTGATTTGGTGAGCTTATTTTTTCATGTAACTTTAAGTAAGAAACTGAAGATTGTTGTGCTTAGATTATTCGATTTAGCAAAATAGCACCCTTAGACTTGATGAAGAGATGACTAATGACATCTGATCTTAAGTACCAGGCTTATATTTGGAAAAACCAAAGCACAGATGCAGCTATGAAAAATCAGATAATTAAGTCCAGTTTTAGATGGAAAGGGCAGAAGTAGAACCATGGAGATTTTTTTCTTAAGCATTTGAGTATTAGCACCAAAAAATATATATCTATGGAGATGCCCCATAAATGATTGGATTCCACATTTAGACTTCATGAACATGGGAATGTCACTGATTTCCATGTTACCTGTGATCCCATTACATTTCCTATTAGGAGCTATCTCCAAGCCATAACCCAGAAAATCCAACCAAGCTGTTTTATATTTACCTTGTTCAGGGAGAATCTTAGCAAAACTGTAAGGGAATGAATGAAAAAGAACTGATAGTTGATCCTTGATCAGGTGTACAGGGTAGAGGAAGATATACCAGCAGAGGATATAGCAAATGTGAAGGTTTGCATGGCGGAGATTGTGAGATGGTTCACTAATCTCTGAGTAGTGCAGTGTGTGCCTCCAGGAGATTGTAGGTGTGAGGGGAAGTGAAGGAGGAGAGTTACATGCAGAAGTGGTTGAAAATATAAGCTGAGTCACCACAACAATCTAGGTGGTGAAGTGTGTTCCATGTATTGTATTGACTGCCTCTCTGTACAGATTCAAGTTTTTCCATCTCAGTAGAAGCTTCCATCAATTAAACACAAAACTCCCTTCATCCTGATCAGATTCTGCATCTTTTATTTTATCTTTGTCAGAAAAAAAAAAAGATAGACGTTAGGACACAGTTAATTTCCTAATTTTTGTTCTATTTAAATAATTAAATCATCATGGTGCAGAGATGGGATATCGTGGATTTTCAGATTTTTTTTTAATTTAGATGGGAATAACTTCCCCTATTTCTATAGTGTGATAACTTCTACAATACATTCCCCATGATGTGGGATGTCTTCCTCTGATGAGGTCTTTCTGGAACTACTGTAACTAAATTCATTTCTGAGTAAGACCAGAATAAAAGAGAAATTTGTGTATTAAATATAACTGATGCTATTTCTGGGGCCACTGATTAAGGCACTCTAGGAGATGGTGAAGGACCAGGAAGCCTGGTGTATTGCAGTCCATGGGGTCACAAAAAGTTAGACGTGACTGAGCAACTGAACAACAAATCAACCCAGAGAAAAACTTGACTTATACAGCACACTCCTCTGCCTGGTCTCAGGTTACCAATTCAATTTCATTCATCTCCCCCTGCTCCTTTCTTACCACAAAGTCCCACTCATCTACTCTCTCCCCACTCCGGATCCCCGACTATTCCCCTTACATCCTTGTCGTTTCATGCTAAGCTTTTATTTTTCTCCATCTGGTCCAGATAGGCACTTACTGTGGCTGTTATAAAGTGCTTTGATACAGTTTAAGTAATTCTTAACTTAGAATAATTCAATTTTTTTTTACTGTAAATAGGATCAGCTATTATTAATCTTGCAGTTTGATTGGTGGAAAAAAAGGAATTGGAAAAAAGGAAGTAACTTGAAGGGAGAGTGGAGGAAAGAGACTCCTTCCCCAACTTCTCTTTTCAGAGGAAGCTTCTGTAATTCATGTTTATAACTAGCAATTTAGAAGAGAAATATCCCTCATTAATATCCACTTGGAGAAAAAGGAAGGAAGGAGGGAAGGAGGAAAGGAGGGAGGGAAGGAAACAAAGAGGAGTGAGGGAAAGGAGGGCAGAACCTACTTTATTTCAGATCCTCTTCTTCCTGAATCAGCACACATGCTTCATATAATCCTCACTTTTGAGCTTGAAATCACTATTTCCATTTTATTTTGAAACATAGAAGACTCAGAAAGTAAATAACACTTTCAAGATTAGGAAGCTGATAAGATAATGAAGCTAGAATTTTAAATCCCCTGGCAGCCCAGTGGTTAGGACTCTGCACTTTCAGTTCCAAGGGCCAGGGTTAAATCCCTGGTCAGGGAGCTAGGATCCCACAAGCCAAGTGGAGCAACAAAAAATCAAATCAAGCTAGAACTGGAATCAAATTTCTAAGACTTAAACTCTACCTTTCTTTCTATGTCAAAAACTCTCAACAGCTCTGATTACTGCCTTATTACAGATTAGGCAAGAGGTGAAGGTGTTCTTGAAATGGTCGTTCTGATCTCCTGACTTATAGGCCACTGTTCTAGTTCAATTGCATTCAAGTTAGTCTTTTGGATGGGAAGATGTTGTCTTACATACTTTGGTTATGGCAATCAACATTAACCATCTACTGAATGGCCATCTCCTGGAATCACTTGGCACATGGCATTACTCATATATTTTTCTTGAAAACGGTTAGAAATACACACACACACACACACACACACACACACATATATATAAAAGCTATGTGGTATAGACCAAATAGCATGCATTATACATCACTGGGTAATTCTGATAAAAGGGGGAGGAGAAGACTTCTATAATGTTGAAGGTGGTTACAAGTACAGAGATGAATAAGAAGAGATGTGCTTATCAGATAATGACAGTACAACAAAGAACACTATAATAGCANAAAAAAATTTCCTTTTGGAAAAAAAAAATAAAGTATATGGTACAATGTGCATAGGTTAAATGCAGATACTATGCCATTTATATAAGGAACTTAAAAAAAAAAAAAAAGCAGTCTAGGTTCAATGCAGGATGCAGGATGCTTGGGGCTGGTGCACTGGGATAACCCAGAGAGATGGTATGGGGAGGGTGGTGGGAGGGGGGTTCAGGATTGGGAACATGTGTACACCTGTGGCAGATTCATGTTGATGCATGGCAAAACCTACAGTATTGTAAAGTAAAATAAATAAAATTCATATGAAGACTCAAAAAAATTAAAAAATGAAATCTAAAAAAAAAAAAAAAAAGCAGTGACATTACTTATGGATGTGAGTTGTACCATAAACAAGACTGAGCACTGAAGAATTGATGGTTTTGAAATGTGGCATCAGAGAAGACTCTTGAGAGTCCCTTGGACAGCAAGGAGATCAAACCAGTCAACCCTAAGGGAAATCAGTCCTGAATATTCACTGGAAGGACTGATGCTGAAGCTGAAGCTCCAATATTTTGGCTCCTTGATGTGAAAAGACAGCTGAGGAAGATTGAAGACAAAAGGAGAAAGGGGCAGCAGAGGCTGAAATGTCTGGATGGCATCATGACTCAATGGACTTGAGTCTGAGCAAACTCCAGGAGATAGTGAAGGATGTGGAAGCCTCCTGTGCTGCAGTCCATGGGGTCACAAAGAGCTGGACACAACTTAGTGACTGAAAAACAACAACAAATATGTAAAACAAAACAAATTTTAAAAATCACTTTGACTACAAATTTGAGACCATTTCAAATAAAGTTTAGGGTTTGAAATGTTTTCTCTTTTCATCAATTCTCCATTTTCCTTTGAAGCAGAGCTTCAGTTTAAATGGAATGTGCTTTAAATTTTATTATTATTTTTTTTTCAATTTAGACAGTTAAACTTTACTAAATTTGGTAAAAAAAATTTACTTGTTCTCAAATATAATCGGGCAGATAAAATTCATTCAACACCTACATGCCTTTACTCTAAATATTTGAGATTAAATGAGTTCCATTACTTAAAAGACATTTTCAAGTAGAAAGACTATGCAAATATATGTGTCCTTACTTTATGTAAGCAGTATGTGTCCCAAAACGTGGCCTGTAATAAATTGTTAGCAATTTTATTATATTGGATGATGTTTCCATTTTTATAAAATAATACTCTGAAGGCATTTGTAAAAAAAAAAAAAAGGAAATTTTATGATATGAATAGTTGAATAGTCTCTAAATCATCTGGGGAAAGTCTTGATTTCTTTGACCCTTTTGTGTGTATACACAGAGACATATATATAAAGGAAGGTTCTAAATGTATTAGTAAAAACAATGAAATTATCACAGAGTAATTATATCACAGGGTAATTATAAGATGAAATAAAATTATTATGGAAAAACACATTGTAAAGTGCAGTAATTTATAAATGCTAGAAATTATCCTTTAAATCAAGTAAGAAATATTTGAGGGCTTATGATTTGAAGTATACTGAACAAACAAGGGAAAAAAATTGTTTTAACTCTAAAATAAGAAAACTGTTGAACTCAAAGTACAGAAACTTTTTCAACTGGAAGCTGATGAATGTCCTGATAAATATAACTGTTAAATTTTGATGATAGAAGTAAATTTCATAGCTATTTCTATTTTTTTCTTAGCTTTAATTTTGGTTCAATTGATTTTCTAAAAACTTAACTTTTGCATCATGTTCTCACAATTTCCTTCCCTATTGAGGAACCAAAATTGAGTTGCTTATCTTTCAATTCTCAAAAATTATTTTTCAAAGCATTGATTGGGACTGTAGAAAAACTAACCAATAAGACTTCATGTGGAGATAATTTAATGATTTATCTTCATATCCTTGTCCTCTCTATCTCATGACTACAAGTATAATTATACTTCTTTATTTATTTACTCAAATCACAATGGTACAAGACCCCATGCACTTCTTTTATTTTATTTTTTTATTCATTTTAAAATTATTTTATTATTATTATTATTTTTACTTTACAGTACTGTATTGCCAGAGATTACTCCTCTAGAGAAGATACTTTGTGTATTCCTGAAAATGTCCCCAGGGTACTGTCTCAGATGACATCAAAACAAGATCCTCAGATTCCTTGACTCAGGGCTGTTTCTTGTCACTGATCTGCTACAGCTATTGCTGAAGATACCTGTGAATTATGAGTTCTGCTGGGCACAGTAATCTGTGTTAATGGTGCCACTTTTGCCCGCTATTCACATCTCAGGTAGGGTAGCTCCTCACTCACCTGTCTGAAGGTCAGTCTTAGCTCTTCTTACTTGCTGCCCTGTATGTTGTCTTGACTGAAAGCCAGGCCCTGCACTACCTTGCTGTGACTGCCACATGCAACCTCCTGCTGCCCTGCAGTATGAGAAACTCACTGCCTCCACTTATTTCCATACAGCTTCCACATGACCATGGAAATGTCACCCCATTATAGCAATCACTCCAGGTCTTTCCACTCTTTGAAGTCTGCAATGTTTAATTGAATGTGTCAACTTGACATGGCTAAGAGATGCCCATACTACTGGTAAAATTTTAGTCCTGGGTATGCCTGTGAGAGAATGTTTCAAGGTGAGATTAGTATCTGAATTAATAGAATGGGTAAAGAAGATCCACTCTCACCAAGGTGGGTGGCTATTATCCAATCTGTTGAGAACAAGATAGAACAAAAGATAGAGGAAGGGCAAATTTTCTGTCTCTTCTTGAACTGAAACATTCATCTTTTTCCTGCCTTTGTACATCAGAGCTCCTGGTTCTTTGACTCTGGGACTTCCCAGATGTTCCCTGTCCCCAGCTCATACCTTTCTCAGGTCTTTGGCCTCATAATAAATTATACCACCAGCTTTCCTGGTTCTCTACTTTGCAGAGGACAAATTATGGGATTTCTCAGCTTCTATAACTACAAGTGTGTGTGTGTGTGTGTGTGTGTGTGTGTGCATGGGCATGCTTAGTTGTGTCTGACTCTGTACAACCGTATGGACTGTAGCTTTCTAGGTTCCTCTGTCCATGGAATTTTCAAGGCAAGAATACTGGAGTGGGTTGCTGTTTCCTCCTCCAGAGGATCTTCCTGATTCAGGGATTGAACCCACGCCTCTCGTGTCTCCTGCATTGGCAGGTGGATTCTTTACCCTGCACCACCTGGGAAGCCCATCACTACATGAGCCAAGGCAATTCCTATAATAAATCTCCTCATATATTTACATAGATCCTAGGGGCTCTGTGTCTCTGGAGAACCCTGATTAATGAAAAGTTCATACCACTTTGTTTCTAAGCCCTAGGAAAAATCCTTCCTCTATTGTCTGTTCATATGTAGCCTAAAAATGTACCACAGGATCAACCATAGCCTGGGATGGTTGACAGTGGATATATATCCATACATTTCAGAGGTAATTCCATCTTTAGCCACCAGCCCATAGACTAGACCCATGGCTTTGATAATGCTATTAAACATTAACTTGAAATTGGTACATTTCCTGAAATCCAACTATTCAGTTTTCCTTACGATCACTTTGTTACTGTTATTAAAACCAGACTGGTTCTAGATATTTTGAGAGCTTTAAAAAGCTTGAGCTGAATGACTATCCCAGCTGAATAAAGATAATAAATCTAAACATTGAAGCTCATTTTGTTAAAGACTACGAGTAACTAAGTGCATAATATTTTATAGTGTACCTAACATTTTCATAATTTAGTTGTAGGCAATAACTCACATGGAGAAGAAAATGGCAGCCCACTCCAGTAATCTTGTCTGGAGAATCTCATGGACAGAGGAGCCTGGTGGGTTACAGCCCATGGGGTTGCAGAGAGTCAGACTTGACTGAGTGAATGAGCATAGCACAATAACTCACATTCTGCTAATCTCCTGATTTTTTTGTTGCTGATCTTCAGAGCACACTTGTTTTAACTTAGTAATCACATCAGATATGCCTTCAGTAGTAATGAACTTCAATTTGCAGACTTCTCATGTAAGAGATACATTATAAGCTACATGTTAAGAAATGTTGGAATTTAATATATGAATGTGGATGTAGTGCATAATCATTGTCTTTACAGGTTACTACCTTTTATGGGAAATAACAGTCTCACCTGGAAACAAAGCTTATATTTAAGTGCTCTTCGTTCTTATCACTCTGCTGTTAAATAATTGCTGAAGATTTGGGAAGCTTCTAAATGAGAATATTACATAATAAGAATTACAGGATTTAATTCTGTTCTCAGATGTTTAAACTCATATTGACTTTAACTCATTTCTTCAGAACATCTATTATATGTGACCATTCCTGTACAAATGAGGCTAAGTAATTATGCAGGGTATTAGCATATTTGTGCTCAGTGATGTGTAATGAATTCAGTATAACCCTCTGAGCTTTTATAAGAAAATGGAAAGAAACTGACATCCACCGAGATACCACAGGGTGGCTCTTTTATCTCACCAAGAGGCATTTCTTTAAGCTAACTTTTAGGTCACCATGTTCAGGTGCAAGTACAGGGAAACATACAAAACCGCATAGTTCATTTTGTCATTTTGTATCTCAGAGTCTGTCTAGTTCACAGTGGAAGTTTAACTATGATTTATATTTGGAATTTGGCAACAAATCCTGGTGTGTAGTTCCAGTTTTATGCATTTATTTGCCAAAGACTTTGAACCCCCTAGTTAGTAACTTGTCCATATGGAAGGATCAGAACTGTGTTTGAACATCTCTTGATCTGGGACAGGGTCAAGTCAACTTAAAGCACAGAGGTGCTTTGAGATCCTGGAGGGAATTTGCTAAGGGACAAAGAGTCTCATGATGAGCCAAATTTGGGGACATGGCCTGAAGTGTAGGGGATTAGTGATTCTAAGAACAGAGAGAGGCTGCATTTGAACTCACACTGCCCAAGACCTTCTTGCTGTTTCTATGTATCCATGAGACTCTCTTGCTTGTGGTTCTTAGAGCTGTTCAGCATCAAAATTCATTTCTTAATCTTTTGTGACTTTTGCTTTTCTAACAGTATAAAAAGATTCCTTAATTCTGAATTTTATTCTTTTAGCAAGGGCTCATGGTATTATTTTAGCTTGGTAAATGATGTATCCAAGTTTGACTAGAATAGTCAGAATATGCATTTTGTCACAGTGTAATTATACATAAGATCCTTTTATTCTCAAAATTGTTCTATTTTGGACAACAAATTATAATTTTACCCTTTTAAGGATCCTGGTTTTCAATGTTCAGACCTCTTCTTCTGCAAGGTTTTAATACAAAAGAACCCAAAGTAAAGTCATGAAGGAAAAGATTCCGGAGCTGCATTCCAGCATCTGTGTAGTGGTCTCTGTGAAGATTATTGGCTGGCGACAGTGGCCTGCATGGAGCAGCAACATGAGGGTGTCCACGCAGTGTTATCTCTCAGGAATGTAGGACCTTGGGAGGTGCAGAGCAGAGCAGAGCCACAGCATGGATGGCAGTGTAAGAGGCATACATATAGTAACCAGTTTGTCTGAAGTGATCCAGACATAAATGCTAATGGTGCTAATGGAGTGGGTGCTGTTATTGACTCACTCAGATTCTTTTATAGGCTGATGCACCCATATCTCAATAGCTGGGTGGACTGTTAATGGCTTACAGTTGACACCACATCAGTTCCACCTCCCAACACACAGGCATACACACACACACACACACACACACACACACACACACACACACGCACACAGAAGTGCCCTCAAACAAGAAAGGAGTGGTCCTTCAGGAATGATTGATCCATAGCCAATGGGTGACTAGGTATAATAGATCCTCACCTTAGCTCAAACTGGGGACATCTTTGTAGAACAATGTATGCCCCAGAGCCTCCTGTGAATCAAGTCAGCACAAGACCTCACTGTGACTACATCCTTGCTCAGTTCTCCCCTTTTTTCCTACTCCACTTGCCTCACTCCCTTATAGTTTTATCCTGAAGAACCTCCCCTCAGTAAATCACATACATATGAATCCTTGTCTGGGGGAAGAAAGCTCTACTTCTATGGAATCTGACCTAAGGGGACCTCTCACTCTCAAGAGCATCCCAATTTGGAGAATAAATTCACCCTTGACATGGGTCTAGTGCTGCAGAAGCAAGCAGTGAGGACTGAATGAAACAATGAAATTGCAGAAGAGCAGGAGAAAGGCAGAGAGAAATGGCAAGTGACAGTGGGGCCGACTGTATGCAACAGCCCCATTCTAGGGATTTCCATGGAGACGCTATGCAGCAGAAGGAAAATTTTTTTGTGTAACTCTATGAGAGTCAGTGATCTGATGGGCTTTGGGCCTATCTGTTAAAGAGAATATATTTTGTGTTTCCAGGGGATATTGTTTATATAGATATTAAGCTAACCTAGATGCTAGTTGAAGTTACTCTTATCCTTTTAAGTAAGATAAAATTAGCACAGGTTTATTATCTTGCATCTCAGATAGTCTTATACGCTGCCCCAACACTTGTGCAAATTTTGAGTGCTTATTGTCTAATTGGACTCTGGGTTTTGCTTTTGCTGGACCATGTCACACTCACTGTGGCAATATGAAAGCCACTGATGACATTAATTGGGAGCTGATCTAGTGGAGTCATGGACAGGTGTTCAGGGCTTGTTTGGAAGAATGGGAAGTAAGGAAGTGGAGATATGAGAAAAGACTATTTCAAAAAGTTCACAAGAAAGAATGTTGGTGAAATGGGAATATAGACGAAAGATGGCCAAGTGTTTAAAGAGGACTTTTTCAAATATGAGAAATATTGAAGCATGTTTCTATGTGAATAATAAAAATAGCTCATTTTAAAAAATATTTTAATTGGAGAATAATTGCTTTACAATGTTGTGTTGATTTCTAGCTCATTTGTATATAACTTACCATGGGTCTGAAATGAAATGTTCTACAAGTATCAGTTTAATTCTCAATTTTCATACAAATCTTTCATCTTGCAGATGAAATTGACTCACAAAAGAAGTCAGTAGTTAGCTCAGTGTCATACAACTGCTACAGGGTGGGACCAGGTGTCCAGTCTCAGAACTCTGTTTCCAGAGCCCATGTCCTTTAGAGAAAAGGGCACTGTCACTCATTAAGATAGGAACAATCCTGTAGGGAGAGAGAAGGTGATGAGGAAAGAATGGGGAATACTGAAAGAGCAAAATTCTTAAGGATGAGAAGGTGTTTGGTGTCAGTGTGTAAGTGGAAGGATCCCTTAGAACATCTGTTTCATGGACTGTAGACACAGGGAGGTGACTCTCCTCTGATTTTATTTTGCCTATTTCCTCAATGTAGGAAGAGTTAGGAGTGAAGTTGAGAAGCGGGTATTGAAGAAAAGAGGAGAGGTGTGAAATACTCTGTGCAAAATAATGACTTCATTTCTTTCTTTTTAAACACAGTTTCTGAAGAGGCTGTCAACCAAATCAGTGTGTGTTAGTGTTAGCTGCTCAGTTGTGCCCAACTCTCTGCGACCCATGGACTGCAGCCCACCAGGCTCTTGTGTCCATGAGATTTTCCAGGCAAGGATACTGGAGTGGGTTGCTATTTCCTTCTCCAAATCAGAGGCCTCTTAAATTTAGGACCTTGGCTATTTCTTGCCAGACAGCTTGGTCAGCATCCATTTGTGCTCTGGTTACTTTCTTAGTGATCCCCAAATTCTCTCCTTCATGAGGCTTGGGCTCCCTTTCACTGCCAAATTTCATGAAAACAGAGGAATGTCTCTTTCTGAAGAATCCCATTAAGGACATATGGGAATTAAAGCAAGGTTTTAAGGTGACCATGGGGTAAATGGAAGCATTTCATGTGCCTCATTAAAACAAAATACCACAATTGAAAACAAAAAATGAACTTTTAAAACAAATTGCCTGAGATCTCACCCCAGGAAGTTTTATTTGCCTACAGATTAAGCAGGTTTTTTTTTTTTTTTTTTTCTTGGAGAAAGACATACTTGTAAAAGTGTTTTATGTACAGTTTAAGTGCCATTAATGTGGTGTCACAGGAAAGTGTGAGTCACTTTGTAAATGTTCTGTGAATCCTTCCTTCTTGCTTCCTGTCAAGAGAAAGGACTGTGGTCACAGTGAGAGAAAGGGAAGATGGGATGAACTGAGAAAGTAGCATTGACATATATATATATACCTATGGGTAAAGCTGCTGGGTAAAGTGGGAAGCTTCTGGATAACACAGGCAGCCCAGCTTGGCACTCTGTGGGGTAGGACTGGGAGGTGGGAGGGAAGCTCAATACGGAGTGGGTATATATATGTAGCTATGATTGATTTGTTATGTTATATGGCAAAAACCAACACAACATTGTAAAGCAATTATCTTCCAATTAATTTTTAAAGTGTCTTCACCTACTGATCCATTAATGCCAGAGATGTTCAAATATATAAACACATGCACTATGAACCTGTTGAAAATTTGGCAAACAATGCAATCATTCCTTTTGCTACTCATAATTTCAGTTGTGACGCATCCTTGATCTAAGCTCTTGGACATATTAGTCTGAATGCCAGGACATTTTTGGTGTCATTTCTAAACCAAAACACACAACCATTCTGAGAAGGAAACAAAAGTTACAATGTTTTTGCCTCACACATTTAAATGACCAACTTTATTTAACCAGTGACAAATTTTCTCAAGGGTGTTCTAAAAGCCACTTGGCTTTTTTATGTTTAAATGTAATTTCTAGCAAAACTAGTTAATCAGTGTGCACTTGTGAACCTAACCATGAAAGTGCATTCCTATAGCCTTCCTTCTTTGTATCTACAGCCAGCGTCTATCCATCTTGCTTAATTGTGAGGGACAATCATTGCCTTTAATTTCCTTGTAGTTATCTCTTGCTAATTTCCTATTTGTGGCATTTCCATACCTCAGCTTTCACTCTTTCACACAAAAGCTCCATTTTTCAGAATAAAATTAAGATTTCACAATTGTATACTGACCTAGTAGGGTGTACACACAGGTGATACTGAACCAATGTTCTTAAAGAAAATTTATGAGGCTACTATTAAAAATAATGTTGAAGGTATATATCTATTGCTGTGAAGATATGTGGAATATGTTGAGACAAAAGCAGATTCCTTGAGTATACATATGATGATTCTACTTTGCATACAATTGTCTTTAAGTAGTTTAGAAGGATTAGTATCAAAATGTTAACTGCTTTTCTCTGGTGGCATGGTAATAATGCAAATTCCTTTGAATTTTATTCATCAATAGAAATATTTTACTCACTTAATATAAAGCATGGGGAGGCAAGGAATAGTTTTCCTTTCCATACGATCCTTCATCTCTTAGAATTTTAAGTAATCCAGAAATCTGTTGGTGGAGTGCCTGTCAGTACTCATTATTTTATTATTTAGATTAGTATGATGTAAGAGCTTATTTATCTTTGTGAATGTATGCAACTCACCTAACTGGTGTGTACTTCAGTTTCCTTACCTATAAAATGGGACAATAATAGTACTAGATTTAAGGGCCTAGATCTGATAGATAGAGTGCCTGATGAACTATGGAATGAGGTCCGTGACATTGTACAGGAGACAGGGATCAAGACCATCCCCATGGAAAAGAAATGCAAAAAAGCAAAACGGTTGTCTGGGAAAGCCTTACAAATATATGTGAAAAGAAGAGAGTCAAAAGCAAAGAAGAAAAGGAAAATATAAGCATCTGAATGCAGAGTTCCAGAGAATAGCAAGAAGAGATAAGAAAGCCTTCTTCAGCAATCAATGCAAAGAAATAGAGGAAAACAACAGAATGGGAAAGACTAGAGATCTGTTCAAGAAAATTAGAGATACCAAGGGAACATTTCATGCAAAGA
>SJYX01004031.1:185250-230563 GCA_006410675.1 Oreotragus oreotragus
ACCAGTCCATCCTAAAGGAAATCAGCCCTGAATATTCATTGGAAGGACTGATGCTGAAGCTGAAACTCCAATACTTTGGCCACCTAATGCAAAGAACTGACTCTTTTGAAAAGACCCTGATGCTGGGAAAGATTGAAGGTAGGAGGAGAAGGGGATGACAGAGGATAAGATGGTTGGATGGCATCACTGACTCAATGAACATGAATTTGAGTAAACTCTAGGAGTTGATAATGGACAGGGAAGCCTGGCGTGCTGCAGTCCATGGTGTTGTAAAGAGTCAGACATGACTGAGTGACTGAACTGAACTGAATATGACAGTTTACCAACTATTAATTTTGTAAACCTTACTTATTATCCTACAATGACTAGAATGGTTTGTGGACTCTGCTTTTAACAGAAATAACCAAGTAACTATTTGCAGCTACAGATGCTCAGTCAGTGCCCAGACTCAACACACAAGCTGAAAAACTGATAGCCATGTACTTTTGTGATTTACTAAAAAGTACCTAAAAGCCTGTTCCTTTCTTTTCTAGTTCCTTTTCTCTCTTTAAGCTACTACCTCTGTTTGGCCTCAGCACTTTGTGCCCCAGGCCAACTTCTCTCTGTTCTTTGAAACCAAGCCTTGAAAGCCTGGTTTGCTCCAAAATTTCAAAATTTTATATTTTTATAAGATAGTCAAGCCCCTATCTGTCTTGATAATATTTTTTTGCCCTCCAAAGAGTAGCCTATGCCCTATTGGGCTCACATATACATTTCATGGCCCACTAAGAGTTAGAGTAGGCCAGGACAAGGTAAATGAAGAGTCCAAAGATCTATGATCCCCACATCTTCCATGGTTGGTGAAGAGCTGACAGTAAAAATCAACCTGTAGTTTTCAAACTGGTCTACTGATTAAACACAGAAAAAAGTTAAGATACTGTGGCTATCTTAAACTGAAAGTGGATAGTGAAAATGTTGGCTTAAAGCTCAACATTCAGAAAACGAAGATCATGGCATCTGGTCCCATCACTTCATGGAAAATAGATGGGGAAACAGTGGAAACAGTGTCAGACTTTATTTTTTCGGGCTCTAAAATCACTGCAGATGGTGACTGTAGCCATGAAAATAAAAGACGCTTACTCCTTGGACGAAAAGTTATGAACAACCTAGATAGCATATTCAAAAGCAGAGATATAACTTTGCCGACTAAGGTCCGTCTAGTCAAGGCTATGGTTTTTCCTGTGGTCACGTATGGATGTGAGAGTTTGAGAAGAAGGCTGAGCACTGAAGAATTGATACTTTTGAACTGTGGTGTTGGAGAAGACTCTTGAGAGTCCCTCGGACTGCAAGGAGATCCAACTAGTCCATTCTGAAGGAGATCAGCCCTGGGATTTCTTTGGAAGGAATGATGCTAAAGCTGAAACTCCAATACTTTGGCCACCTCATGTGAAGAGTTGACTCATTGGAAAAGACTCTGATGCTGGGAGGGATGGGGGGCAGGAGGAGAAGGGGACACCACAGGATGAGATGGCTGGATGGCATCACTGACTTGATGGACGTGAGTCTGAGTGAACTCCGGAAGTTGGTGATGGACAGGGAGGCTTGGCGTGCTGTGCTTCATGGGGTCGCAAAGAGTCGGACACGACTGAGTGACTGAACTGAACTGAACTGAACTGTGGCTGTGTTCTAAATGATAACGTCAATTTGTTCATAGTTTTCCTGTACCCTTTACTTATAAGGTACATTTTTAAAAGATTTCTCTGTTAATAAGGCAACATTTTCTTCTAGTTTTTTTTTATATACTCTTATATGCTATATTATATACACTTACATAGAGAACTGATCATATACCCAAGGTTGACTTTACTGTGAGCAGTACCTCCCTTTTCTATACTTCAGATATAGAAGAGTAATCTTTGTCCTTCAGATTTTTCAATTTAATTTGTATGGAAAAAATATCTCCTTATAAATCACCAACAGGATTTTCTACTTAGAAATGGAATTTTTAAAATTTGCTAATGTGGTATCTAGATAGAACACTCATTATTGACAAATAAGGTTCCTTTGCTACTGTTTTGATACATATCAGCAACATTTACTAATGGGGGTCATAAAGTAGCACTGAAAGAAGTAAATTTAAAATATTTAGAAGAATGATGAAAGATTTGAAGTTGAGTTTGAAAGGGCATATAATTAGCTGGCTTGTAAGTTTCAGTCACTCTTGAGGTCTTAAGGAAGACTGCGTTATCAGAAAAAGCATTTCATCGACTTTCAAAGAGGAAAAAAGATCTAAGATAGAAGCGCTAAACTGTGTACATCACAACTTCACCTGCTGGAGTAATTTAGAAAGGACAATGTAAGAGGGTCACTCAGTAAAGCTAATGTGATAGTTCTAAGGTCTTGGTTATTAGCAAATTGATTATTGTATGCAAACTTGCATTTATTATTAGAGATTCACTGGCTTTTGAAAATGTCCTCCAGGGCTTTCTTAAAGCACACAAGAAGCATCCCTAACACCATATGGGGGGGATCAAGTGTCAGAAAGGGACAGGATGTTAAAATTTGCCATATGCCTTCTGAAAAGTGTAAGATATCTTGTTGTAATTCACATGGAATTTCTTTGAAAATATTATTATGTCATTTACTATACTCAGGATTTTAAGAGTTGTTTAAATATTTTCTAAAAAAAATCATGTAAATGTGTCATTTCTGGATTCTTTCTGACTACATAATTGTCAGTTTAAATTAGCAGCTATCATTTTTTGAGTTTTTATTAAGTATGAGAAATGGCAACCCATTTCATTATTCTTGTCAGGGAAATCCCATGGATAGAGGAGCCTGGTGGGCTACAGTCCATTGGGTTGCAAAGAATAGGGCATGACTGAGTGTGCACAGGATGGGGTTATACTAAGAATTCTGTACTCCTGGAAATACTCTTTGATCAGGAAAGTACTATTATTAACTCTATTTAACAAAGGAGGTACCAAATAATTTATGAGAAATTTAAGTAGACTAAGTCAGTGGCATAGGACTACACTGTCAATAAAGGGTATCCTGGTCCTTTTTAATTCTTGTGATATATCAAGAATTTTTAACTCTCTATAGAGTTGAATTACAAGCTAAACTGAAAAAAAATTATTCTGCATGTCTTCCAAAAATAAATTCTAGGTAAAATCCCCAAGCTTATTAGCAGTCCATAGAGAAATGCAAGGAATAACAAACTTCAGACATATACCAGGATCACAAGAGTGCAGTCAAGCATAAATTTACTTTTGAACATTTATATTTCTGAAACAGAACATTCATTTGATCCATATTTAATGAGCATCCATTATATACCATATATTAGATACTTTGCCATATCCTGAAACTGTGTGTGTGTGTATTCCTGATTTCAGTGGCTTTACTATCTACAAAATGAAGTAGAAATAAAGAAGCAAGCCCCAAAATTACACATTGAGATAAGAATTATGAAGAAAACAAATGTGTTTGTAAGAGAGAATACCAGGTGAAAAGAACTAATTTTCTATCTATCAAGTCATCAGAGAAATCCACTTTTAAGAATACATTTAGATGGATCTGAACAGTAAGAAAAAAAAATTGAGTGAAAGAAATTAATTCCAAAAACTTTACAGAAGGATGCTTGAAATACTGGAAGAATTCAAAGACCACTAGAGCTGAAATATGGTGAACACATAAGTTACTTCCAATAATGCTGTGTTAGGGACCTTTGGTGATAAAGGTCCATTTAGTCAAAGCTGTATATATGGATGAGTATCCAGTAGTCATGTATGGATGTATACAGATGTGAGAGTTGGACCATAAAGAAGGCTGAGCACTGAATTGATGCTTTTGAATTGTGGTGTTGGAGAAGACTCTTGAGAGTCTCTTGGACTGCAAGGAGATCAAACCAGTCAATCCTAAAGGAAATTAGTCCTGAATATTCATTGGAAGGACTGACGCTGAAGCTGAAGCGCCAATACCTTGGCCACCTGATGCAAAGAACTGACTCACTGGAAAAGACCCTGATGCTGGGAAAGATTAAAGGGAGGACGAAAAGGGGGCAACAGAGGATGAGATGGTTGGATCACATCACCAACTCGATGGACATCAGTTTGAGCAAGCTCTGGGAGTTGATGGACAGGGAAGCCTGGTGTGCTGCAGTCCATGGGGTCACAAAGAGTCAGACAGGACTGAGTGACTGAACTGAACTGAAGGATGTAATTAGGCATTTCCAGTTATACTAAAGGATTTCAGGAGATAAAGCTTCATGTATTTGTTTATACAAAGAAGGGTAATTTTATAGGTTCACATTTCTATGTGAACAAAGCTGATCTCTGCAGGCTAAGAATCAGAGTATGGAAGCAAAAAAGCTTATAGCCCTTTCCTTTCTAATCTTGGGAAAGAAAAGCTTGTCTGTCTTTACTACAGATTACCCATTGATTGTTGGGCTCCACCAATGACTTCAACTGGATCCCAGCTAAGATATCTCTATAAGACATATGAATAGTTAATTTATACTTGGGAAAACTCAGGAGTTCCAGGGGCCAGAAGATTTTTAATTCTAGGACTTCTGAAAGTTTGGAATCTTATTTTTATCTTCAATTCTAGTTTATTTTTGAGCCTTTTACCATGAATTTGAGGCTCTAATTCTGTTACACATTTTACAGCATATATACTTAAGATATTCAGTTTGGTTTCAAATCTTATGTACTCAGCCAAATACCATCACTACCACATATATTTAAATCACCTCTGAACCTTAAAATTTGCACTCTTTCTCTTTTAATTTTTTAAAAAGTTTCTTTCACACACACAAAAAAATTAGCTTTCCCAGATAATACGTCTAAAAATTGTCTCTGGTGGGAAAAGCCAAAGCAAAAACAATGTTCAGTTTGGATGTGACTGGTGATGGGAGTAAAGTCCAATGCTGTAAAGAACAATATTACATAGGAACCTGGAGTGTTAGGTCCATGAATCAAGGTAAATTGGAAGTGGTCAAATGGCAGATGGCAAGAGTGAACACTGACATTTTAAGAATCAATGAACTAAAAGGGACTGGAATGGATGAATTTAATTGAGATGACCATTACATCTACTACTGTGGGTAAGAATCCCTTAAAAATAATGGAGTAGCCCTCATAGTCAACAAAAGATTCTGAAATGCAGTACTTGGATGCAGGCTCAAATATGACAGAATGATCTCTTCATTTCCAAGGCAAACATTCAATATCAGAGTAATCCAAGTCTATGCTCTGACCAGTATGTTAGGTCCATGAATCAAGGTAAATTGGAAGTGGTCAAATGGCAGATGGCAAGAGTGAACACTGACATTTTAAGAATCAATGAACTAAAAGGGACTGGAATGGATGAATTTAATTGAGATGACCATTACATCTACTACTGTGGGTAAGAATCCCTTAAAAATAATGGAGTAGCCCTCATAGTCAACAAAAGATTCTGAAATGCAGTACTTGGATGCAGGCTCAAATATGACAGAATGATCTCTTCATTTCCAAGGCAAACATTCAATATCAGAGTAATCCAAGTCTATGCTCTGACCAGTAATGCTGAAGAAACTGAAGTTCAATGGTTCTATGATGACCTACAAGACCTTCTAGAACTAATGCCCCCAAAAGATGTTCTTTTCATTATAGGAGACTGGAATGCAAAAGTAGGAAGTCAAAAGATACTTGGAGTAACAGGCAAGTTTGGCCTTGGAGTGCAAATTGAAGCAGGGGAAAGGATAACAAAATTTCTCCAAGAAAAGACACTGGTCATAGCAAACACTCTTTTCCAGCAACACAGGAAACAACTCTATACATGAACCTCACCAGATGGTAAGTTATAAAATAGATTGATTAGCTGAAAATGGAGAAGCTCTATACAGTCATCAAAAACAAGACTGGGAGTTGACTGTGACTGAGATGATGAACTTATTATTGCAAAATTCATACCTAAATTGAAAAATGTAGGGAAAAAACTAGACCATTCATGTATGACCTAAATCAAATCCCTTACCATTAAACAATGGAAGAGACAAATAGATTCAAGGGATTAGATCTGACAGAGTTGCTGAAGAGATATGGACAGAGGTTCATGACATTGTACAGGAGGCAGTGATCAAGACCATCCCCAAGAAAAAGAAATGCATAAAAGCAAAATGGCTGTCTGAGGAGGCCTTACAAATAGCTGAGAAAAGAGAAGTTAAAGGCAAAGGAGAAAAGGAAAGGTATACCCATTTGAATGCAGAGTTCCAAAGAATAGCGAGAGAAAAAAACCTTTCCTCAGTGATCAGTGCAAAGAAATATAGAAAACAACAGAATAGGAAAGGCTAGAGATCTCTTCAAGAAAATTAGAGATACCAAGGGAACATTTCATGCCAAGATGGGCTCAATAAAGGACAGAAATTGTATGAACCTAACAGAAGCAGAAGATGTTAAGAAGTGGTGGCAAAAGTACAGAGAAGAACTGTACAAAAAAGATCTCATGACCCAGATAATCATGATGGTGTGATCACTCACCTAGAGCCAGACATCCAGGAATGTGAAATCAAGTGGGTCTTAGGAAGCATCACTAGGAACGAAGCTAGAGGAGGTGATGGAATTCCAGTTGAGCTATTTCAAATCCTGAAAGATGATGCTGTGAAAGTGTTGAACTCAATATGTCAGCAAATTTTGAATACTCAGCAGTGGCCACAGGACTGGAAATGGGCAGCTTTCATTCCAATCCCAAAGAAGGCAATGCCAAAGAATGTTCAAACTACCACACAATTGCACTCATCTCACATGCTAGCAAAGTAATGCTCAAAATTCTGCAAGCCAGGCTTGAATATTACATGAACCAAGAACTTCCAGATGTTCAAAATGGATTTAGAAAAGGAAGAAGAACCAGAGATCAAATTTTCAATATTCACTGGATAATAGAAAAAGGAAGAAATTTCCAGAAAAACATCTACTTCTGCTTCATTGACTATGCCAAAGCCTTTGACTGTGTGAATCACAACAAACTGTGAAAAATTCTTAAAAAATGGGAATACCAAACTACCATACCTGCTTCCTGAGAAATCTGTATGCAGGTCAAGAAACAACAGTTAGAACCAGACATGAAACAATGGACTGGTTCCAAATCAGAAAAGGAATACATCAAGGCTGCTTATTTTCACCCTACCTGTTTAACTTATATGCAGAGTACATCATGTGAAATGCTGGGCTGGATGAAGCACAAGCTGGAATCAAGACTGCCAGGAGAAATATCAAAAACTTCAGATATGTAGCTGACATCACCCTTATGGCAGAAAGTGAAGAAGAACTAAAGAGCCTCTTGATGAAAGTGAAAGAGGAGAGTGAAAAAGTTGGCTTAAAGCTCAACATTCAGAAAATGAAGATCATGGCATCTGGTCCCATCACTTCATGGCAAATAGATGGGGAAAACTTCAGATATGTGGATGACACCACCCTTATGGCAGAAAGCAAAGAGAAACTGAAGAGCCTCTTGATGAAAGTGAAAGAGGTGATGAAAAATTTGGCTTAAAACTAAACATTCAAAAAGTGAAGATCATTGTATCCTGTCCCATCACTTCATGCAAATAGATGGGGAAACAATGGAAACAGTGACGGACTTTATTTTTGGGGCTTCAAAAAATGGTGACTGCAGCCATGAAATTAAAAGATGTTGGCTCCTTGGAACAAAAGCTATGACAAACCTAGACAATGTATTAAAATTCAGAGATATTATTTTGCCAACAAAGGTCTGTCTAGTCAAAGCTATGGGTTTTCCATTAGTCATGTATGGTTGTAAGACTTGGAGTGTAAAGAAAGTGGAGCACTGAAGAACTGACGCTTTTGAACTGCGGTGTTTGAGTATCCTCTTGATAGTATACTCTTGAGAGTCCCTTGGACTGTGAAGAGATCAAACCAGTTAATCATAAAGGAAATAAATCCTGAATGCTCATTTAAAGGACTGATGCTGAAACTGAAGCTTCAACATTTTGCCCACCTGATGTGAAATACTGACTCATTAGAAAAGACCCTGATGCTGGGAAAGATTGAAGACAGGAGAAGGGGATGACAGAGGATGAGATGGTTGGATGGCATCAATGACTCAATGAACATGAATTTGAGCAAGCTTCAGGATTTGGTGATGAACAGGGATGCCTACCATGCTGCAGGCCATGGGGCTGCAAAAAGTCAGATACTACCGAGTGATGGAACTGAACTGAAGAGATAGTTGTATCATCCTGTCTTAAAACTATGGGCTGGTGAACCTTCACAACTTTAGGGGTTGTCCCAACTTCTTTGGGGGAAGGTATACACGTCCAGGGCTTCCCTGGTAGTTCAGCTGATAAAGAATCCACCTGCAATGCAGGAGACCCTGGCTCAGTTCCTTGGTTTGGAAGATCTGGAGGAGGGCATAGCAACCCATTCCAGTATTTTTGCCTGAAGAATCCCCATGGACAGAGGAGCTTGGAGGGCTACAGTCCATGGGGTCACAAACAGTCGGACATGCATGACTGAATGACTAAGTACAGCACAGCACACATTCTTGCATGTCTAAGCAAGATTTCTAAACTCAAATAAATAATTTATTAGGGGGTTGGATTATGCTCAGCTGCTCAGTCATGTCCAACTCTTTGCAACTCCATGGACTGTAACCTGCCAGGCTCTTCTGTCCATGGGGATTCTCCAGGCAAGAATACTGGAGTGGGTTGTCATTTCCTATTCAGGGGATCTTCCTGACCCAGGGATTAAATCCATATCTTTGCATCTCCTGCATTGGTAGGCAGGATGGGTTAGGAGAGGGTTTTTTTTTTTTTTTTTTTTGTCATTTTTCATCAAGAGAAGACTGAAATCATCAATGGTCTTTTCTTGAGGACTATATTGTTGCTGGGTAGGGTTGGTTTGAGGGGATGAGAAGGAGGGATTAGCACCTAATTTTTCCCATTCTCTGGCAAAGCCCACCCATGACATTTGATTAGTTAATTTAGGAATATTTTAAACCTGCAAATGGCCTAGAAAGCTGCAGCTGTTGGAAACATCAGCTCTGTGATATCCTGGCCTAATAATCAGGAGAACTGGCTCAGATACCATTAACCTATTGTGCTTTGTGGAACAAGTCACTTATCCTGTCTTGGCCTAATTTCCTCATCTGTTAAATACATGATTTGCATTCACTTCTCTTTGGAGCATCTGTATTACTTCATTTACCAAGTATTTAGTGGACACCAACAATGTATAAAGTACTCTGATTGTTAGTTCGTTAATGTAAAATTAAAGGCATTTTGCAGAGTTACTTCTCCAAGGTCCAGTTTTTTTCACATATAAAATGGATGTCTCAAATAGCTCCTATCTTACAGGATTTTTCAAATAACCTGTATATGTGGGATACTCTATAAAGAGACATTCCACATAAGATGTGCTCAAGGTGTAGTAGTAATTACTGTGCCATTTTAAGTGGGATTATAGGCCTTGCCTTCATGGAGACTCTGAGGGCATACAGACAATTTCTATACTGTGATAACGGCTAGCATAAGGAAAAGGTTCTGAAGGCAGCTTGTATTCCACCCCGTAGCCCCCTGAAGTGGTATAAAATCAGCCTATGATTTTTCAACTCTGAACCTCAGAGTATCATTTTCTCTACCTTTCATAGTCAAAGTCATACACAGGGCCTATTCTACTATAGAGTTGGTAAAATGTAGTCTCCAGACTGAGTGGTCATCACTTTCAAAATGTATCCAACTTTTCTTAGCATAAGAACACCTGATGAATGTAAAAAAAAAAATCCAGATCTTATTTGGTATTATATATTTTAGTATTTATTGATTATTTGTAAAAATATAAAATGAAAAATTACTACATAGGGATATATTTGTAATCGATTTACATATTTAAATCCCAATAATATGAACACACTTTGAAAAATAGTATTGTATCAGAGCTCTCCAGATAAACTGAACCAGTAGTTGTGCCATATGTATCTTACATTATTATGGGTGCTGGTAAGTCTAAGATTTGAGGGGACATGTAGGCAGCTGGAAATTTTGAAAGAGGAGCTGATGTTGCAGTCTTGAGGCAGAATTTCTCCTTCATCAGGGAACTTCAGTTTTGTTCTTAAAGATTTTCATCTTTAAGATGAAGTCCCACCCACATTATGGAAGATGGTCTCTTTTACTTAAAGTCAATTTATTGTACATGTTGACCATATCCACAATATATCTTCACAACACCTAGATTAGTGTTGATTAAATAACTGGGTATTATAGCTCAGCCAAGTCAACTTATAAAATTAACTATCACAAGTACATTTTTCTAGATGTCCATCAGCAGATGAATGGATAAGAAAGCTGTGGTACATATACACAATGGAGTATTACTATTTTCTAGGGGACAAGAACTATAGATTGGTCTCCATGAGCTTAGGTCAATGAAGATAGCATAGTTCTATAAGACCCATGACTGTCTTATACTAGGGAAAAAACAGGAACATTAGGGAAAGTGTTCAGTAGCTTTTTCCAGGGAAGATTCTGATTTTGCTTATATCAGAATTATTGGATATGCCTGGCTCACAATGGGACATGGTCCAGCAGAACAAACAGGCTTCTGAGAGCTCTGTACTTGTGATTTCCCAGCTAGAGAAATATGACTGTTCCAACTGGCCGACAATCATGCAACAGAAAGAATTATGAATTATTACTAAAGCATATTGATTTTTTTGAATTGCTGGCTGTGATTTTAAAAGAAGCAGAAAAGTCAAATCCTTGATTGGGGAAGGTTGGCCCTTATATGGGTAGAGATACATCTTTATAGACATTTCTAGGAAAGATACACACTTTTATGAAAATGTCTTTCCATTATAAATACATTTTCTCATCTCTTCCTTCCTCTGATTTCTTTCTTTTTCCCTTTCAATTCCTCTGGATAAAGATTTTATGCAACAGTGTGAATTTTATCAGCTTTGGTCCAAACAGATTGAAAGCAGCTAAGAAGAATTATTACCAAACAAATATTTACCTAATCTGAGAATTTCCACATAACATATTAGTTGTTGAAGTTGTATGGTTTTTTTACTGCAAGAAGCTTGAGAGTGAAGAATATTTTTTCTAATTTCAGCCGAACTTAGTACTGACCAAATATATTGCATCTCCTGTTAATCTTTTAAATGGAGTCCAAAGAAAGGAAATGAAAATGATTGTAGAATCATAAAAATCCTTTGAGGAAAAATTAAACTCTGGTGAGAAGAACTCTAAGGGCAAACTTGATTCCTGTCTGTGAGCATTTATAAGACACTTAGGAGGGGGATATTGGCACAGTTGGAAATAGTTGTGAATATCTATTATGTAAGATTTTCTATGTAGGCATACAAAATAAAAACACACTTTGGCTTAAAATAACATGCATTTGTTATATTTCTGTTGGTCAGAAATCCAGGAGGAATCTTACTTGTTGGTAGGCTCTACTTATTTCTAGAGGATCTTGGGTGAAAGAGCGGTGAAATGATGAACCTTGTTTCTTGTTGGAGTCTGAGAAGTGCAGAAAAGAAAATGTTTAAATAGAATCCTTTAAGATCTCCTGGAGAAGAGAACGGCTACCCACTCCACTATTCTTGCATGGAGAATCCCATAGACAGAGGAGTCTGGTGGGCTATATTCCATGGGGTCACAGAGTTGGACATGACTGAGGAACTAACACTTTCTTTCACTGTAGACTAAAAGAAGGAAGGTATTCCAAACCAAGGGAACAGGCTGGAGAAGTAAAGTGCATGGCATGGTCAGGGTTGTAAATAAAGAGGGCATGTGTGAGTGTGGCTAGAAATTGTAGCGAGGTGGGGGTTTAAGGGACTTGGAGGATATATTTTTGGCAATGAGAAAAACTTTGAAGAGTTCTAAACTAGGATGTGAAGATCCAATTTTCATTTCAGACAGGTAATTGAAATAACACATGTAATAGCAATAGGCATAAGAACTGAGAAAATAATTCATAAAACCTTTACAAAGTAAATTTAACAAGTTTTGGTGATGAATTTCATGTGGTTGGTAAAAGAATTAGAAGAGGAAAGGTTGATGCCCAGGTCTCTAGTCTCAATGACTAAGCCGAGGATGGTACTACCACCCAAAGTAGGGAATGGAGGAAGAGACTGATGTGGGGAAATGGTTCAGTTCTATACATGTTGAGTTTGAGCTTCTTGTGAGTGATCTGGGAACTAAGGCCTGAAGCACAGAGAAGAGATTTGGGCTGGAGATAGTACAGATACGATAAATAAACTCCTAGAATAGGGGTATCCCCAGAGGGATCATGCAAAGCAGGGAAAGAGAGCCAAGGTAAACTAGAAGTGTTAAGAGGGCAGACAAAGCACAAGAAATCTGTAGTGGAGATTCAGGAAGAAAGGAGACAAATCGTGACTAGCAGAGGAGAAGAAAGACATAAAAAGAAAGAAGCCATTTTCCAAGTCACATTTCAATCATGTAAATTTTAATGGATGGATAAGATTAGCTGGCCCAGATTTGATGATGGATTCGTAAATTAAGTCATTAGTGACCTTAAAATGATTTTCTCAAGGACAAAAATTAGATTACTTAGGTGGAGGAATGAAAAGGAGAAGAGTAACAAAGAAAGGCAATGCCAAATAATGCTCAAATTAGCACAAAATTGCACTCATCTCACACGCTAGTAAAGTAATGCTCAAAATTCTCCAAGCCAGGCTTCAGCAATACGTGAACCATGAACTTCCAGATGTTCAAGCTGGTTTTAGAAAAGGCAGAGGAACCAGAGATCAAATTGCCAACATCTGCTGGATCATCGAAAAAGCAAGAGGGTTCCAGAAAAACATCTATTTCTGCTTTATTGACTATGCCAAAGCCTTTGACTGTGTGGATCACAAGAAACTGTGGAAAATTCTGAAAGAGATGGGAATACTAAACTACCTGACTTGCCTCTTGAGATACCTATATGCAAGTCAGGAAGCAACAGTTAGAACTGGACATGGAACAATAGACTTGTTACAAATCAGGAAAGGAGTACATCAAGGCTGTATATTGTCACCCTGCTTATTTAACTTATATGCAGAGTACCTCAAGAGAAACGCTGGGCTGGAAGAAGCACAAGCTGGAATCAAGATTGCCAGGAGAAATATCAATAACCTCAGATAAGCAGATGACACCACCCTTATGGCAGAAAGTCAAGAGGAACCAAAAAGCCTCTTGATGAAAGTGAAAGAAGAGAGTGAAAAAGTTAGCTTAAAGGTCAACATTCAGAAAAATAAGATCATGGCATCTGATCCCATCACTTCGTGGGAGATAGATGGACAAACAGTGGAAACAGTGTCAGACTTTATTTTTTGGGGCTCCAAAATCACTGACTCAATGGATATGAGTCTGGGTGAACTCCAGGAGTTGGTGATGGACAGGGAGGCCTGGCGTGCTATGATTCATAGGGTCACAAAGAGTTAAACACGACTGACCAACTGAACTATTACTATAAAATCACTGCAGATGGTGATTGCAGGCATGAAATTAAAAGATGCTTACTCCTTGGAAGGAAAGTTATGACCAACTTAGATAGCATATTAAAAAGGAGACATTACTTTGTTAACAAAGGTCTGTCTAGTCAAGACTATGTCTTTTCCAGTGGTCATGTATGGATGTGAGAGTTGGACTATAAAGAAAGCTGAGCATTGAATAATTGATGCTTTTGAACTGTGGTGTTGGACAATACTGTTGAGAGTCCCTTGGACTGCAAGGAGATCCAACCAGTCCATCCTAAAGAAGATCAGTCCTGGGTGTTCATTGGAAGGACTGATGCTGAGGCTGAAACTCCAGTACTTTGGCCATCTAATGTGAAGAGTTGACTCATTGGAAAAGACCCTGATACTGGGAGGGATTGGGGGCAGGAGGAGAAGGGGATGACAGAGGATGAGATGGCTGGATGGCATCATGGACTCAATGCACATAAGTTTGGGTGAACTCGGGGAGATGGTGATCGATAGGGAGGCCTGGCATGCTATGGTTCATGGGGTTGCAAAGAGTCGGACATGACTGAGCAACTGAACTGAACTGAACATTTTAAACCATTAGTGGGAAGTAATAATACTAAATCATATGGTACAAACTGGGCTTTCCTGGTGTCTCAGTGGTAAAGAATCTGCCTGTAATGCAGGAGACTGGTGTTCTATCCCTGGGTTGGGCACATCCCCTGGAAAAGGACATGGCAACCCACTCCAGTACTCCTGCCTGGAGAATCTCGTGGACAGAGGAGCCTGACAGCCTATAGTGGGCTGAAGTGACTAAGAAGCAGCAGCAGCACGGCACTGACTGTAACAGAACAGGAGTTTAAAGAAGTGGTGTACGGGACGGAGGCATATGGAAATCCCTGTTGAATGGGAAAACACGTAAAGAGACATATGCATAAACTGCCTTTGTTGCCAGAAGATGGATAAAATGACACTAAATAAAGGTGACCAGGAAGGACCTTCTTGGTGTGAGCAGACTCCATAACTGAAGACACACAAGCAGAACTGGACTTATTGTATTTGGAGTAGAGATTTTATAATAGAAAGCATAGTCAATAATTTGAAATGAAAGTGAGGCTATGTTATATAAACAATGGTACTTCAGAATAGGAATTATATAAAATGTAGAAATTGAGGAGATCATGAGCATTTCTGAGTATGGAATGGCATGATTAAAAGATATTTGAACGTGTAACTTGAATATCATGTCAAAAGACTGTATTTTCTCACCCTCTTACTTTCTCACTTGTCACTACCTACACTTACCACTCCAGAAATCACACCTTGAAGATATTCTCTCAAGAAATTGTGGTCAACTAAGGAGTGAGGGACTGGGTTGGGGTAGTCATAAAAGTGAAGAGTGAAGTTAGGGTGGAGGGAGCAATGAACTTTGATAGGTATCTTGCATAAGCAATCTATGTAATCCTCCCATCAAGCCTGAAAGGAGGACATTTACATTGTGTTGCTATCTTACAGGTAAGAAAATATGGTCTTAAGTAGTTATTAAGCAGAAGACATGTAAACCAAATTGAGGTTCTGCCTATCTTCAAAGTCCCAGCAATATTAAAGTAAAAGGTATGCCTTCAAGAGTTTTTTTTTTTTTTCTTCAAACATAAGGAATTTATGTAAATAAGGTATAATGGAGTTAAGGATTGCACTTAATTAGAAATTACAGAGTATTTGGAAAGATAGGGAACTTACAGGACTGTCTACAGTGGTTTCTGAGGTCCCATTTTCCTGTGTTGTTTCTACTTAAGAAAAAGTAGAAGCTTCTGAGAAGCTTTTCAGTGCTCCTCAGGTAAGTTAAGAAACTTCCTAAGTGTGATACCTCCATGGCTCTGGCTCAGCTGATAAACAATCTGCCTGCAATGTGGGAGACCTGGGTTCGATCCCTCAGTTGGGAAGATCGCTGGGAGAAGGGAATGGCTACCCACTCCAGTATTCTGGCCTGGAGAATTCCATGGACTGTACAGTCCATGGGGTCACAAAGAGTTGGACACGACTGAGTGACATTCACTTCATTTCACTTCCATCACTACACTTAGAATACTGTGTTATAATAAGCAGTTCACTTTCTCTTCACTGGGAATGTCTTCAGAACTGGGAATGTGTTTTAAATTTCCATATTTGCTCCCTAGTTTCAGTGTCTTTGCATAACAGATAATCCTTGATTATTCAATAAAAAAGTAGATGATAAAAAGCTAATGCATCCATGGAAATTAGTAGTGATTTTTGGCTTCAATTCAGATCAGTAACTCAGACATATCCGACTCCTTGTGACCCCATGAACTGCAGCACACCAGGCCTCCCTGTCCATCACCAACTCCCAGAATCCACCCAAACCCATGTCCATTGAGTCGGTGATGCCATCCAACCATCTCATGCTCTGTCGTTCCCTTCTCCTCCTGCCCTCAATCTTTCCCAGCATCTGGATCTTTTCAAATAAATCAGCTCTTTGCATCAAGTGACCAAAGTATTGAAATTTCAGCTTCAACATCAGTCCTTCCAATGAACACCCAGGACTGATCTCCTTTAGGATGGACTGGTTGGATCTCCTTGCAGTCCAAGGGACTCTCAACAGTATTGTCCAACACCACAGTTCAAAAGTATCAGTTATTCAATGCTCAGCTTTCTTTATAGTCCAACTCTCACATCCATACATGACCACTGGAAAAGACATAGTCTTGACTAGACGGACCTTTGTTAACAAAGTAATGTCTGCTTTTTAATATGCTGTCTAGGTTGGTCATAACTTTCCTTCCAAGGAGTAAGCATTTTTAACTTTCATGGCTGAAATCACCATCTGCAGTGATTTTGGAGCCCAGAAAAAGAAAGTCATCCGCTGTTTCCACTGTTTCCCCGTCTATTTGCCATGAAGTGATGGTACCAGATACCATGATCTTAGTTTTCTGAATGTTGAGCTTTAAGCCAACTTTTTCATTCTTCTCTTTCACTTTCATCAAGAAGCTCTTTACTTCTTCTTCACTTTCTGCCATAAGGGTGGTGCCATCTGCAAACAGACTGAAACCACACTCACAGACAACTAACCAATAATATCACATGGACCACAGCCTTGTCTAACTCAATGAAACTAAGCCATGCCATGTTGGGCCACCCAAGAGGGACGGGTAATGGTGGAGAAGTTTGACAGAATGTGGTCCACTGGAGAAGGGAATGGCAAACTACTTCAGTATTCTTGCCTTGAGAATCCCATGAACAGTATGAAAAGGCAAAAAGGTAGGACACTGAAAGATGAACTCCCCAGGTCAGTAGGTGCCCAATATACTACTGGAGATCAGTAGAGAAATAATTCCAGAAAAAATGAAGGGACGGAGCCAAAGCAAAAGCAACACCCACTTGTGGATGGGACTGGTTATAGAAGCAAGGTTCAATGCTGTAAAGAGCAATATTGCATAGGAACCTGGAATGTTAGGTCCATGAAGCAAGGCAAATTGGAAGTGGCCAAACAGGAGATAACAAGAGTGAAAATTGACATTCTAGGAATCAGCAAACTAAGATGGACTGGAATGAGTGAATTTAACTCAGATGACCATTATATCTATTACTGCAGGCAGGAATCCTTAGAAGAAATGGAGTAGCCATCATGGTCAACAAAAGAGTCCAAAATGCAGTACTTGGATGCAATCTCAAAAACAACAGAATGATCTCTGTTCGTTTCCAAGGCAAACCATTCAATATCCCAGTAATACAAGTCTATACCCCAACCAGTAACACTGAAGAAGCTGAAGTTGAACGGTTCTATGAAGACCTACAAGACCTTTTAGAACTAACACCCCAAAACGATGTCCTTTTCATTATAGGGGACTTGAATGCAAAAGTAGGAAGTCAAGAAACACCTGGAGTAACAGGCAAATTTGGACTTGGAGTACAGAATAAAGTAGGGCAAAGGCTAATAGAGTTTTGCCAAGAGAACGCATTGGTCATAGCAAACATCCTCTTCCAGCAACACAAGAGAAGACTACACATGGACATCACCAAATGGTCAACACCAAAATCAGACTGATTATATTCTTTGCAGATGAAGATGGAGAAGCTCTGTATAGTCAACAAAAACAAGACTGGGAGCTGACTGTGGCTCAGATCCTGAGCTCCTTATTGCCAAATTCAAATTTAAATTGAAGAAAGTGGAGAAAACCACTAGACCTTCAGGCATGACCTAAATCAAATCCTTTATGATTATACAGTGGAAGTGAGAAATATATTTACGGGACTAGATCTGATAGAGTGCCTGAAGAACTATAGACAGAGGTTCATGACATTGTACAGGAGACAGGAATCAAGACCATTCCCAAAATGCAAAAAAGCAAAATGGCTGTCTGAGGAAGCCTTACAAATAGCTGTGAAAAGAAGGGAAGTGAAAGGCAAAGGAGGAAAGGAAAGATATCCCCATATGAATGCAGAGTTCCAAAGAATAGGAAGGAGAGATAAGAAAGTCTTCTTCAGTGATCAATGCAAAGAAATAGAGGAAAACAACAGAATGGGAAAGACTAGAGATCTTTTCAAGAAAATTAGAGATACCAAGGGAACATTTCATGCAAAGATGGGCTCGATAAAGGACAGAAATGGCATGGACCTAACAGAAGCAAATGAGATTAAGAATAGGTGGCAAGGATACACAGAAGAATTGTACAAAAAAGATCTTCATGACCCAGATAATCATGATAGTGTGATCACTCACCTAGAGCCAGACATCCTGGAATGTGAAGTCAAGAGGGTCTCAGAAAGCATCACTATAAAAATAGTGGAGGTGATGGAATTCCAGTTGGGCTATTTCAAATCCTGAAAGATGATGCTGTGAAAGTGGTGCACTCAATATTCCAGCAAATTTGGAAAACTCAGCAGTAGCCAAAGGACTGGAAAAGATCAGTTTTCGTTCCAATCCCAATGAAAGGCAATGCCAAAAAATGCTCAAACTACCACACAATTGCACTCATCTCACACGTAGGCTTCAGCAATACATGAACCATGAACTTCAAGATGTTCAAGCTAGTTTTAGAAAGACAGAGGAGCCAGAGATCAAATTGCCAACATTTGCTGGATCATAGAAAAAGCAAGAGAATTCCAGAAAAGCATTTATTTCTGCTTTATTGACTATACTAAAGCCTTTGACTATGTGGATCACAATAAACTGTGAAAAATTCTGAAGGAGATAGGAATACCAGACCACCTGACCTTCCTCTTGAGAAACCTATATGGAGGTCAGGAAGCAGCAGTTAGAACTGGACATGAAACAACAGACTGTTTCCAAATAGGAAAAAGAGTATGTCAAGGGTGTATGTTGTCACCTTGCTTATTTAACTTATATGCAGAGTACATCATAAGAAACGCTGGGCTGGAGAAATCACAAGCTGGCATCAAGATTGCTGGGAGAAATATCAATAACCTCAGATATGCATATAACTTTTGCCTTAATTTAATTTAATGAACACTTATCAACTACCAGTACTTTTCTAGACAGTATCATCTGTGCTGTGTTACCTGTCCTGTTGATGTTGAAAAATCTAATGGCATTATTCTAAATGAAAGACAGACTGTGGTAAATTATCTACTAGGTAAATAAAGTGCTATGAAGGCAAAAGTGAGGAGGTGATTGTAGAACTGAGATTCAATAACTAGTATGATTGATCATTTCCAGAGTTGTATGGAGATATCTATTACCAAAATTTCTTAAAAAGATTACCAAACAACTTAGAGTCAATATTTTATTACTTGAAATCTAGATAATAAATATCTTTAGTTTGTTATTGAGGATTTATGGGTACAAACTATTGATAATCTCCACCATAATTGAATCCACCTCATCTCCAACTATTTACCCTTATGCAGTTCTCTTTCCTTTAGTCAGTTCTTCACATTGTAGCAGTATTAATTTTCTCAAGCAAATCTCTCTTATCATACCATTTGGTAGACACTCAGGGCCAAGTTTACAAGTCTTAGCCTCCTATTGAGGTCACTATGATATAACCTACTTTTTTAGTCTCTTCTGCTCTTAATATTTTATCTAGTCTGGGAACCACTGTTCTTCGCCTGTATCCTGTCCTTGGCTGCCTCTGTGTCTTGTTCCCATAGTTCTCTTTCCCTGGACTGCCTCTGCCCATTTCCTCTTGTCCAAATTCCACTCGCCCTCCAGGTCAGACTAGGAGGAATACCTGTCCCTCTTAAATAATTAATCTTCACTTATTTTACTTTCTAATCATTTATGTACATTCTTTGATTAATTGAAAATTCTTTTAGGCGAATATCTGCATCCAATTCATCTTTGCATTCATTCAGTACTCCAAAAATGTGTATTTTCAGTAGAAAATGTAGATAAATGTTTGATAAACAACGTGAAATATAATGAATGAATGAATATCTCTCATCTCATCAGTTTTCAAATATTTCAATAATCATAAGTAAATAAAACATTGTAAAGTGCAAGTCATTCAGTCATGTCTGACTCTTTGCGACTCCATGGACTATACAGTCCATGGAGTACTCCCGGCCAGAATACTGGAGTGGGTAGCCTTTCCCTTCACCAGTGGATCTTCCCAACCCAGGAATCAAACTTGGGTCTCCTGCACTGCAAGCAGATTATTCAACAACTGAGCTATCAGGGAAGCCCAAATAAAACATTATGCACTTATAAATCAAATATTTACTTGGGGTATACAATCAACTGATACTTGTGTTTCTTCTAAGACAAATATTATTATAATGTTTATTTGGATAAAGACCAAGGTTCATACTGCGGAAGGCCCTATCCTAAGTGCTGAAGATTCAAAGAGGCATAGAGTAGTGTTCCTATAATCTAAAAATTTCTAGATATACATGGAATAAATAAGACATATGCTTGTGTGTGTCTTAGTCGTTCAGTCATGTCCGACCTTTTGTGACGCCATGAACTGTAGCCTGCCAGGCTTCTTTGTCCATGGAATTCTCTAGGCAAGAATACTGGAGTGGATTGCCATTCCCTTCTCCAGACATATACTTGAAAAGTTACCTAACATAAGTAAAAGAAGTTAAGCCATAACTGAGCAGTGTACTCAATAAGTGTTTCTAGAAGAAGAGCATTTTGGGAAATTAGCAGGAGTTAGTTGTAGTTTAGGACACAGAATTTCATGTTAGTGGGTCTGAGTGTGAGCCTTGACTGTACCTAGCTATGTGACATCAGGCAAACTACTTAATTTCTCTGTAACTGAATTTTATGATCTGTGAATTAAGATAATTAGAATATCATGTACTTCATAGTGTGGTCATGAAGATTAAATAAGATTATATGTATAAATTTAAGATTGTCTATTTACCTATTTATCTACCTATAGAGCACAGTATTTGACATATAGTAAAATGTTACAATATAAACATTATCATTATTTGTGTATAGAAAAATGTTACAATATAAACTTTTTATCATTATTCCTGTATAAAGAAAGTTGGGAAGGCTTTCTGGAGAAGAGAGAATTTGGATCTGAATTTGAAAGATAAAAGAAGCTTCTGTGGAAGGGGAAAGGCATGGATAGGAGGGTTCAAGGGACTGAACTAGAAAAGAAGAAATTCAGCCTTCAGTGGTTTTCTTTCTTTCTGATACATCTCGAAAAAGTAAAGTGCTTTTAATTCAGGAAGGTTAAGGAAATGTATGAGAGTGCTTGAAATTATTCTTCCAAAATGACTGGTAATGCACTTAAAAATGGCTTTAGTTCTGGCATGGGACTCTTAACAAGAGCAACAGCCATCAGAAAAATGGATATCAATAGAACTAGAAGTCTTTTTTTAGAAGAAATCCATAGCATAGCTGAGCATTCAGATCCTGTAGATCATCCTGATCTTAATCATCCTGATAGAGTGCCGAGGTTGAGTACCAATGTCACAGATCAGGTGACATGAATAATCAATCCCTTCTGTCTCTTCTCTCAGAGACTTCAGGGATTCCAGGTCTTGTTCCAGGAAAGGACACCCTGGGGAAACATGTACTTTGTCCTTATTCCCTGGACTCCTCTTGGCAAATGAAGGTCTCCTCCTGCTTTGAGAAGTGGGGGGACATCCTGCTGCTGCATCTCTTTGGAGACAAATAAAAGGTAGTATCCTGGAGGGGGAACATTTTCCCACAACCCACTTGAGTTCTTGTGGCTGTATTAATAATAGGCTAACACAAGACAGGTTAATAGAAAAAAAGAAACAAATTTAACTCTTGTACATGGAGGTCTCATAGAAATAAGATATAAAAAGTGACCATACCGGTCAGCTTCTATACTTTTTAAACAAAGAAACAATACATTTGTGAGGAATTGATAGAATAAAGAAACAGGTTTTGGATGCTCAGTTAAAGAAGAATCTAAGCAGAGTTTGTCCTTGAGGTAGTAAATTAAAGTAATTGGATTTGTTTGTATACAATTTTTCTATCTCTGGTGATACGATGTCTTTCTACCTCCAGATGCAGGGAGTGTACCTCTCACATGAGATTCATTTCCTGCTTTCATGGAGACAGAAAAGTGGGTCAGTGTTTCCCTTGTTTTGGTCATTACTTATTTTTGTTGTTAAGTTGCTCAGTTGTGTCCAACTCTTTGCCATCCCAGAACTCCCTGTCCATCACCAACTTCCAGAGTTTACTCAAACTCATGTCCATTCAGTCAGTGATGCCATCCAACCATGTCATCCTCTGTCATCCCCTTTCTTCCTGACTTCAATCTTTTCCAGCATCAGGGTCTTTTCCTATGAGTTGGCTCTTTGCATCAGGTGGCCAAAGTATTGGAGTTTCAGCTTCAACATCAGTCCTTCCAATGTATATTCAGGACTGTTTTCCTTTAGGATTGACTGTTTTGATCACCTAGCAGTACAAGGGACTCTCGAGAGTCCTCTTTAGCATCACAGCTCCAGAGCATTCAATTCTTTGGGGATCAGGCTTCTTAATGGTCCAGCTCTCACATTCATACAGAACTACTGGAAAAACAAAAGCTTTGGCTATATGGACCTTCACTGGCACACTGATGTCTCTGCTTTTTAATACACTGTCTAGGTTTATCATAGTTTTATTCCAAGGAGCAAGGATTTTTTTTTAATTTCATGGCTACAGTCACCATTCACAGTGACTTTGGAGCCCAAGAAAATAAAATCTGTCAGTTTCCATTGTTTACCCATCTATTTGCCTTGAAGTGATGGGATCTGATGCCATAATCTTAGTTTTTTAAATGTTGAGTTTTAAGCCAGCTTTTTCACTCCTCTTTCACCTTCATCAAGAGGCTCTTTAGTTCCTCTTTACTTTCTGCCATTAGGGTGGTGTCATCTGCATATCTGAGGTTATTGATATTTCTCCCAGCAATCTTGATTCCAGCTTGAGGCTTATCCAGCCTGGCGTTTCGCATGATGTACTCTGCAAATAAGTTAAATAAGCAGGGTGATAATTGACATGCTACTTTCCCTACTTTAAGCTAGTTTGTTGTTCCATGTTCAGTTCTAACTGTCGCTTCTTGATCTGCATACAGATTTGTCAGGAAGCAGGTCAGGTGGTCTGATATTCCCATCTCTTGAAGAATTTTCTACAGGTTGTTGCGATCCATTCAGTCAAAAGTTATAGTCAACGAAGCAGAAGTAGATGTTTTTCTGGAATTCCCTTGATTTTTCTATGATCCAATGGATGTTTGCAATTTGATCTCTGATTCCTCTGCCTTTTCTAAATCCACCTTGTACATGGAAGTTCTTGGTTCACGTACTGTTGAAGCCTAACTTGAAGAATTTTTAAGTATTACCTTGCTAGCATGTGAAATAAGTACAATTTTTCTGTAGTTTGAACATTGTTTAAGTAACTGCAATTCAAAATAATCAATATGCCATTGTAGGGCAGCGTAGTTTGGTGAAGCCCTTCATGAGCCCCAACCATAGTTTTCATTCTTTGGATGCAAAGTGAAACTTCATAGGGTAAGTGATAAATTGTACTACAGGATAACAAAGTATAGATTTAGCCAGTCATGGGTGATTCAAATCATGGTATATCATACCTCACCACCCAAATGACAATGATTAAAATGGAAGGTACAGGCTGCGTTTAAGAACACCATTTGTACATTAGACTGCCTGGATTCAAATCTCTGTGTAGGTTGATCAACCATCCAGGTTTCTTTGGGATGGAAATATGGAACATTCAGTGCTAAAACCAGGATATGTGTGCTAAGTTGCTCAGTTGTGTCCGAATCTTTGCCATCCCAGGGACTGTAACCCACCAGGCTCCTCTGTCCATGGGATTCTCCAGACAAGAATATTGAAGTGGGTTGCCATTCCCTTCTCCAGGGAGTCTTCCTGACTCAGGGATTGAAACTGGGTCTCTTAAGTCTCCTGCATTGGCAGGTGGGTTCTTTACCACTAGTGCCACCTGGGAACCCAGGATGGTATTGAACAAATGAGCATACCTGATAACCTTAACACGCTGGCTGTGTGACCTTGGGCAAGTCCCTGTCTTTCATGCCTCATGTGATCACTATCAGAATTCAGTTCCTTGTAATTATAGGACTGAGGCCCCCAGGTTAGAGATCATCCACTGCTCCCTGCCACACCACGCCATGCTCCCTCCCCAAAATATGCCAATCTTCTTCTTCAAGTCTAGCAGGATTGACTATCCTATCACATTTGCCACACTTAAGAAAGAAACTATCCCATCATATTCACAGGTCACTCACACTCACAGAGCATTTCTGTGAAGAATTTCACAGGGCATGTACTGAACACATTGGGCTGGGAATCTTGACAAAATTCTTGTATCTATAAAGGAAGTAAGATTTTGTGGGGAAGCATGGCAAGTGGCCTTAGGAAGCATCACTACAAACAAAGCTAGTGGAGGTGATGGAATTCCAGGTGAGCTATTTCAAATCCTGAAAGATGATTCTGTGAAAGTGCTGCACTCAATATGTCAGCAAATTTGGAAGACTCAGTAGTGGCCACAGGACTGGAAAAGGTCAGTTTTCATTCAAATCCCAAAGAAAGGCAATGACAAAGAATGCTCAAATTAGCACAAAACTGCACTTATCTCACACNCATTATTTGTGTATAGAAAAATGTTACAATATAAACTTTTTATCATTATTCATGTATAAAGAAAGTTGGGAAGGCTTTCTGGAGAAGAGAGAATTTGGATCTGAATTTGAAAGATAAAAGAAGCTTCTGTGGAAGGGGAAAGGCATGGATAGGAGGGTTCAAGGGACTGAACTAGAAAAGAAGAAATTCAGCCTTCAGTGGTTTTCTTTCTTTCTGATACATCTCGAAAAAGTAAAGTGCTTTTAATTCAGGAAGGTTAAGGAAATGTATGAGAGTGCTTGAAATTATTCTTCCAAAATGACTGGTAATGCACTTAAAAATGGCTTTAGTTCTGGCATGGGACTCTTAACAAGAGCAACAGCCATCAGAAAAATGGATATCAATAGAACTAGAAGTCTTTTTTTAGAAGAAATCCATAGCATAGCTGAGCATTCAGATCCTGTAGATCATCCTGATCTTAATCATCCTGATAGAGTGCCGAGGTTGAGTCCCAATGTCACAGATCAGGTGACATGAATAATCAATCCCTTCTGTCTCTTCTCTCAGAGACTTCAGGGATTCCAGGTCTTGTTCCAGGAAAGGACACCCTGGGGAAACATGTACTTTGTCCTTATTCCCTGGACTCCTCTTGGCAAATGAAGGTCTCCTCCTGCTTTGAGAAGTGGGGGGACATCCTGCTGCTGCATCTCTTTGGAGACAAATAAAAGGTAGTATCCTGGAGGGGGAACATTTCCCCACAACCCACTTGAGTTCTTGTGGCTGTATTAATAATAGGCTAACACAAGACAGGTTAATAGAAAAAAAGAAACAAATTTAACTCTTGTACATGGAGGTCTCATAGAAATAAGATATAAAAAGTGACCATACCGGTCAGCTTCTATACTTTTTAAACAAAGAAACAATACATTTGTGAGGAATTGATAGAATAAAGAAACAGGTTTTGGATGCTCAGTTAAAGAAGAATCTAAGCAGAGTTTGTCCTTGAGGTAGTAAATTAAAGTAATTTTATTTGTTTGTATAGAATTTTTCTATCTCTGGTGATAGGATGTCTTTCTACCTCCAGATGCAGGGAGTGTACCTCTCACATGAGATTCATTTCCTGCTTTCATGGAGACAGAAAAGTGGGTCAGTGTTTCCCTTGTTTTGGTCATTACTTATTTTTGTTGTTAAGTTGCTCAGTTGTGTCCAACTCTTTGCCATCCCAGAACTCCCTGTCCATCACCAACTTCCAGAGTTTACTCAAACTCATGTCCATTCAGTCAGTGATGCCATCCAACCATGTCATCCTCTGTCATCCCCTTTCTTCCTGACTTCAATCTTTTCCAGCATCAGGGTCTTTTCCTATGAGTTGGCTCTTTGCATCAGGTGGCCAAAGTATTGGAGTTTCAGCTTCAACATCAGTCCTTCCAATGTATATTCAGGACTGTTTTCCTTTAGGATTGACTGTTTTGATCACCTAGCAGTACAAGGGACTCTCGAGAGTCCTCTTTAGCATCACAGCTCCAGAGCATTCAATTCTTTGGGGATCAGGCTTCTTAATGGTCCAGCTCTCACATTCATACAGAACTACTGGAAAAACAAAAGCTTTGGCTATATGGACCTTCACTGGCACACTGATGTCTCTGCTTTTTAATACACTGTCTAGGTTTATCATAGTTTTATTCCAAGGAGCAAGGATTTTTTTTTAATTTCATGGCTACAGTCACCATTCACAGTGACTTTGGAGCCCAAGAAAATAAAATCTGTCAGTTTCCATTGTTTACCCATCTATTTGCCTTGAAGTGATGGGATCTGATGCCATAATCTTAGTTTTTTAAATGTTGAGTTTTAAGCCAGCTTTTTCACTCCTCTTTCACCTTCATCAAGAGGCTCTTTAGTTCCTCTTTACTTTCTGCCATTAGGGTGGTGTCATCTGCATATCTGAGGTTATTGATATTTCTCCCAGCAATCTTGATTCCAGCTTGAGGCTTATCCAGCCTGGCGTTTCACATGATGTACTCTGCAAATAAGTTAAATAAGCAGGGTGATAATTGACATGCTACTTTCCCCACTTTAAGCTAGTTTGTTGTTCCATGTTCAGTTCTAACTGTCGCTTCTTGATCTGCATACAGATTTGTCAGGAAGCAGGTCAGGTGGTCTGATATTCCCATCTCTTGAAGAATTTTCTACAGGTTGTTGCGATCCATTCAGTCAAAAGTTATAGTCAACGAAGCAGAAGTAGATGTTTTTCTGGAATTCCCTTGATTTTTCTATGATCCAATGGATGTTTGCAATTTGATCTCTGATTCCTCTGCCTTTTCTAAATCCACCTTGTACATGGAAGTTCTTGGTTCACGTACTGTTGAAGCCTAACTTGAAGAATTTTTAAGTATTACCTTGCTAGCATGTGAAATAAGTACAATTTTTCTGTAGTTTGAACATTGTTTAAGTAACTGCAATTCAAAATAATCAATATGCCATTGTAGGGCAGCGTAGTTTGGTGAAGCCCTTCATGAGCCCCAACCATAGTTTTCATTCTTTGGATGCAAAGTGAAACTTCATAGGGTAAGTGATAAATTGTACTACAGGATAACAAAGTATAGATTTAGCCAGTCATGGGTGATTCAAATCATGGTATATCATACCTCACCACCCAAATGACAATGATTAAAATGGAAGGTACAGGCTGCGTTTAAGAACACCATTTGTACATTAGACTGCCTGGATTCAAATCTCTGTGTAGGTTGATCAACCATCCAGGTTTCTTTGGGATGGAAATATGGAACATTCAGTGCTAAAACCAGGATATGTGTGCTAAGTTGCTCAGTTGTGTCCGAATCTTTGCCATCCCAGGGACTGTAACCCACCAGGCTCCTCTGTCCATGGGATTCTCCAGACAAGAATATTGAAGTGGGTTGCCATTCCCTTCTCCAGGGAGTCTTCCTGACTCAGGGATTGAAACTGGGTCTCTTAAGTCTCCTGCATTGGCAGGTGGGTTCTTTACCACTAGTGCCACCTGGGAACCCAGGATGGTATTGAACAAATGAGCATACCTGATAACCTTAACACGCTGGCTGTGTGACCTTGGGCAAGTCCCTGTCTTTCATGCCTCATGTGATCACTATCAGAATTCAGTTCCTTGTAATTATAGGACTGAGGCCCCCAGGTTAGAGATCATCCACTGCTCCCTGCCACACCACGCCATGCTCCCTCCCCAAAATATGCCAATCTTCTTCTTCAAGTCTAGCAGGATTGACTATCCTATCACATTTGCCACACTTAAGAAAGAAACTATCCCATCATATTCACAGGTCACTCACACTCACAGAGCATTTCTGTGAAGAATTTCACAGGGCATGTACTGAACACATTGGGCTGGGAATCTTGACAAAATTCTTGTATCTATAAAGGAAGTAAGATTTTGTGGGGAAGCATGGCAAGTGGCCTTAGGAAGCATCACTACAAACAAAGCTAGTGGAGGTGATGGAATTCCAGGTGAGCTATTTCAAATCCTGAAAGATGATTCTGTGAAAGTGCTGCACTCAATATGTCAGCAAATTTGGAAAACTCAGTAGTGGCCACAGGACTGGAAAAGGTCAGTTTTCATTCAAATCCCAAAGAAAGGCAATGACAAAGAATGCTCAAATTAGCACAAAACTGCACTTATCTCACACGCTAGTAAAGTAATGCTCAAAATTCTCCAAGCCAGTCTCCAGCAATACATGAACCATGAACTTCCAGATATTCAAGCTGGTTTAAGAAAAGGCAGAGGAACCAGAGATCAAATTGCCAACATTCGCTGAATCATCAAAAAAGTAAGAGAGTTTCAGAAAAATATCTATTTCTGCTTTATTGATTATGCCAAAGCCTTTGACTGTGTGGATCACAATAAACTGTGGAAAATTCTGAAAGAGATGGGAATACCAGACCACCTAACCTGCCTCTTGAGAAATCTGTATGCAGGCCAGGAAGCAATAGTTAGAACTGGACATGGAACAACAAACTGTTTCCAAATAGGAAAAGGAGTATGTCAAGGCTGTATATTGTCACCCTGCTTATTTAACTTATATGCAGAGTACATCATGAGAAACACTGGGCTGGAGGAAGCACAAGCTGAAATCAAGATTGCTGGGAGAAATATCGATAACCTCAGATATGCAGATGATACCACCATTACGGCAGAAAATGAAGAAGAGCTAAAGAACCTCGTGATGAAAGTCAAAGAAGAGAGCAAAAAGTTGGCTTAAAGTTTAATATTCAGAAAACGAAGATCATGGCATCTGGTTCCATCACTTCATGGGAAATAGATGGGGAAACAGTGGAAACAGTGGATGACTTTCTTTTTCTGGGCTCCAAAATCACTGCAGATGGTGATTGCAGCTGTGAAATTAAAAGATGTTTACTCCTTGAAAGGAAAGTTATGACCAACCTAGACAGCATATTAAAAAGCAGACATTACTTTGTTAACAAAGGTCCGTCTAGTCAAGTCTATGTTTTTTCCAGTGTTCATGTATGGATGTGAGAGTTGGACTATAAAGAAAGCTGAGCACTGAATAATGCTTTTGAACTGTGGTGTTGGACAATACTGTTGAGAGTCCCCTGGACTGAGAGAGGATCCAACCAGTCCATCCTAAAGGAGATCAGTTCTGGGTGTTCATTGGCAGGACTGATGTTGAGGCTGAAACTCCAATCTTTTGGCCACCTGATGTGAAGATCTGATTCATTTGAAAAGTCTCTGATGCTGGGAAAGATTGAGGGCAGGAGGAGAAGGGGACAACAGAGGATCAGATGGTTGGATGGCATCACTGATTCAATGGACATGAGTTTGGGTGAACTCTGGGAGTTGGTGATGGACAGGAGGCCTGGTGTGCTGCAGTTCATGGGGTCACAAAGAGTGGGACACATTTGAGCGACTGAACTGGAACTGGATGGCAAGTAGTAAAGAACATGTCTGCCAATGCAAGAGATGTAAGAGTGGCAGATTCCATCCCTGGGTCAAGGAGATCCCCTGGAGGAGGGCATGGCAACACATTTCAGTGTTTTTGCCTGGAGAATCCCATGGACAGAGGAGCCTGGTGGGCTACAGTGGATAGTGTTGCAAAGTCAAACAAGACTGAAGTGACAGCACACACACACACATGCATGCCATGGAGGCATGTGCTTCCTTCCTGCCTCAGACTTGCCAATGGGCTCCAAAGGAGAGCAAAATACTAATCTGCTATTCTTCATTGAGATATTGTGGGAAAACACAGTCACCCATCTAGGGCACTATGGGATTAAACGATCTGAGAGATTATGGAGAAGAGTTTCTAAAATGACAGAAGACTTCAAGAACACCCCATCGTAAAAGTATTACCTGCATGGATGAGGTTAAATTGGGCAGGAGCCACCTTGCAAAATGGTTATTACAATTAGTTGTAGTTCATTATGACTGCTTTGTGTGTAACTGTATTAGTGTTTCTGAATCTACACTGCTCACAGGGTCAGTCCCGCTAAATCTGGCCTGCTATAATAAGAAATCTTTTGGTGAAAATCTATTTGAACTACAAGTACTTAGAATCAACTGAAATTTATTAGGCTGAATTAAAAGAGGATTTTTAATTCTAAATCTGTTTTAAAATGAATATTAGTTAAAATAAGTTTATTTTTCATTAAAAGAGCATTTCCATGAAAGATCAACCTTAAATTACCCCTTCTTTTTTTTTTTTTTTTTTTGGCTAGAGTCTGCCTAGAAGAATGGGAGATAAATAAACACATTATGCTATTGAGCAATTTTTATCTTTTGTTTATATTAAGTAGGCGCAGCAAGACTATCATTATTGCAAAGAAAATTATTCAATTGCTAACTTTCAAGCATTGGAACAGAAAATAATGTAAGCTTTTAAGCCATAGTATTCAAACATATATTTCCAAGGAAAATTGATTGGTCATTTAGGGTTTTTTCAATCATTAACTATGCTCATCTTTTTTTTCTGTTTTGATTTTATTTCTTACTCTTCTGTGTAGGAAAAAACCTCTAAGTGTTGTGTGAGGTTTGATCTTATAAAGAAGCCTTAAAATTGTTATTGATCATTTTCAGTGGACTTTATCCATTTAAATGTAATTTCAGATATGCACTTATCTCATATGCATATTTTATGGACATTGCTGATTACACTGCCTTAGATTTAAAGGTTCTGTGCCTAACTTGCTTGTTCTGCTGCTTCCAATGCTCTGGCTTTCTCATCCATTCTAGCTGACTGCAATAGCTTGCACTGAGGATGCTGTTGTACATAGCTTCTCTGAGCCTCCTTAGCTCCTGATAGAAAGCAGTCATCATTTACTAAAGGTCCTTAACCTGGAAATTATTCAGAGAAGAATTATTGTGATACTGGAAGTAATCTTGATTTTTTTTTTTTGCCTTATTCATACTTATCAACACACTTGAAGGCAAGTCTCTAAAGCCCAAGACTTCTGTGCCGGTGCCTGTAATTCTTTTCATTTGTTGCTGGCCTAGTTTTGCCCCAGTCCATCCCTCTCAACTGAGGCTTCCCAGGTGGTTTAGTGGTAAAAAACCCACTTGCCAGTGCAGGAGATGTAAGAGACATAGGTTCAGTTCCTGGGTCAGGAAGATCCCTTGGAGAAGGACATGGCAACTCACTCCAGTATTCTTGCCTGGAGAATAATGGACAGAGGAGCTTTGTGAACTACAGTCCATTGGGTTGCATAGAGTTGGACAAGATTGAAGTGGCTTAGCATGCATGCATACATCCCTCTCAATATGCTTTCCTCTGCAATTAAAATTTTAAATCTGTTCCTAGCTTTTTAAATTCACTGATTGCTTCTGATCAACTCTTTTTGAAGACTGACTTTATGCACTCCTCAGAGTCATAACACACTGGCTGCCTCAAATAGAAACATATGCTCTAGTTTGGCTCCATGGAACCAACTCATTGCAACAGGCAGGGACAGCCACATCCCTGAAAGAAGGGAGGATGGAAGCTACAAAACAAGAGAAATGATTTGGGAGCCAGCACTTGCTGGCACAATTGAAATATCTACCTACCTAGTCCCTGATGAAATATAGCACATATTATTCCAGATTAAAGTCATTCTTTGGGGGGCTTAGTAAAAAAGAGCTCTAACACTATAAGGGAAGAAATTTATTTTTCTAATCTCAGTGGTAGCTGCACTATTTAATAACCTCAGCAGTTTATTCATGAGACACTGTAGAAGGTTTTGATTCATATAGTCATGATCTAAATATTTGCTGAATATGAGGCTTTAGTTATATTCCTCCACTATCTCAGGTCTAAGCTCACCCCAGTCACTTTATGACTTAGACTGGAATAAGTCTCAGAAATTGAGAATTGCATGCAGAAGATTTTTAGGGCTGCTGTCAGGAGATATATATGCAAGATTGGGCAAAGAGAAAAGCTGATCCATATTGAAGTAACTAATGGTTATCCATTAGTCAATCAGCCAATCTATGGCAAGCTCTGGAGCTGGGATGACCCTCAGTGTTATCCCAAATTGAGGCAAAAAGCAAGTACTTTTATCTTCAATTACTATAGTAATTTACTTCTCTGGATAGACCACTTTAGTATCCACTACAGTACTTTGTTACCTAAAGAAACAGTATGGAGATAACTGTAATAGCAATATTTGACCTATAATCAAGCAACTCAACAGGCTAAAGTTATTTATTATTGACTTTTATTAAGCGCACTGCCATTAAAATTTATGGGTCAATGTCTTGGAAGAAGACAGAATTTACTGCAGATAGTTCAAGTGAAGAGATTTCCATTAAAGTAGCACTTAAAAGACATGTCAGGGACCATATAGGGATGCTGAGGCACCTGGAGATAGCAATAGTAAGATGCAGTTAACTCCCTCGGGGTAGAAAAGGATAAGACATATAAAGAGAGATAAGAAACCCAATGAGAGTTGGAGTCATGGAAGAAAGTTTGTACCATAAGGAGCTATAGTCTTGGAGATGAAAAGCTGTTATAGAGGAGGTGCCAAAGACCTTCATGACATGCTGGTGGTGCCTTCCCATTGGCTAACTCTACTGGAAGCCAACTAACAAGAGAGTCTGGGAGATGCAATGCACAAGGGTTAGTCTGGGGCAAAGAGTAGACTTAGAATGATAAGAGCAGAGAATGAATAAGCCTTGCAAAAACAGAACAATCTTTACAGTTCCCTAATAAATTGTAGATTGCTATCCTATCCACAAAGCAAGCCATTGTCTCTAACATATTTGACAAATAATCTCTAAGTCAAACACTTAAGAAAAAGGCACCCCCAGCTGAGATTCCTAGGTGTCAAGATAGGAAAATTCCATCTACTCATTTTATGTTCCCTCTTTAGAATAAGCCCTAAGTAATGAAATTTTGAAAGAAAAAAAATCTCTAATTGCTAATTCTATGTTGTAACTGCCAGTCCATTTTATTCACTGGGCAGGTGCCATGTAAAGGGTGCTGTTTTTGAGAACATGGCAATTACAGATACTAGAGAAGCCACCAAGAGAATAACTAAAAGAAATAATTATTACTGAATGTTCAGTGTGGTGTGTGTGGCTTTTGCAGTACAATATCCATTAAGTGAAAGTCACATGATTAAACCATATACATATTTTTTCCAAATTTACCCCCTAAGGGGCAAATTACCAGCACAGTTCTGAATATAACATTATTGTAGCTATTAGTCTTTGTGTGCATTAATTCCCTATCCATGATTTTTACAATTTTCCCCTTAGTGTTTCTTTGAAAAGTGGTACAATTACAATATTTTCATTATACTATGGCTTACGCAGATAATTAAACAAATGAATATGCACTTACATAATTCATTTCAAACATTCCCAATCTTTAGAAAAATCCCTCATTTTGGAAGAATAAAGACATACAGTGCACCTGCAATTTTTATTTTCTTTTACAAGGGCATCACCTAGAAGATTAATAGAACTATTCAACTTAAGACATAAATTTAATAATTCTCTTTCCAGTCAGAAAGTAAGCTAGTACCAAATAATAACAACCTCACAACTTTTACATGGAAATGGTAAGAACAGAATATTTTCATTTTAGAGATATCTGGAGAAATTAAAGGTATATTTCTCCCAGTGTATTTATTTTATTATTGAGTTGAGTTACTTTTAAGTGTTTAGTGTGTTAATTAAAGTGAATTAAACTCTCAAAATTTGAGGCTTTTAACATATCCTATTTTTTGTAGATGCTAAATGTAATGAAAACTGGTACTTAACTTATCATAAACAAACTTCCAATATATCTAGATTTTATTTTCCAATAGTAAAACTTTAGAGTAATCTGGAAAGATAAGTTTATTTTGCTAATAAAGAAACCAAGTCTTAGAAATAGCAAATAGCTTTCTAGGGTCTCACAGCTGGTTCATGTCAGAGGCAGAACTATAATAGGCAATCTCCTAAACTACTATGCCTGTGTGCCTGTCTTTTCTCCTATTCAGCGTGCCTCTTCTAAGGGACTTTATACTTTCACTTTCAATAAACATTTTTGAGCCTCTTCTCTGTGCCAAGCGCTACTTAGGGTGCTAGGGACAGGCAAATGAGTAAGATAAGGTTCCAGCACTTTTAGAAGCTCACAATATAGTGAAAGAATCAATTGTACACGTGAAAAATGGTCCTTTATTATAAACTGTAATATGTGCTTTGGGAACACAGAGGAGGGAGTACTAGATCTCTTTTAACTCTCTCTGGCTTTGGGGTTTGGTTTCCTGTCCTCAACTAGTACATTTACTGGCATTTTCAAACACACCAAGTTCCTGTTCATACCAGGCATGTTCATATCTTCTTATACTATTATTTTTAATTGAAGTATAGTTGATTTACAGTGTTATATTAGTTTCAGATGTCCAGCTCAGTGATTCATGTATATGTATTCATAAATATATATTTATTCTATTCTTTTTCAGATTGTTTTCCCTTATAGATTATATATTGTATATAGTTCACTGTGCTATACAGAAGGTCCTTGTTGATTATCTATTTTATATATAGTTGTGTGTATATGTTAATCCCAAATTCCAACTATATCCTTCTCTCTCTTTCCCCTCTGGTAACCATAACTTTATTTTTTATGTCTGTGGATCTATTTCTGATTTGTGAATAAGTTCATTTGCATCATTTTTTTTTAAATTCCACATATAAGTGATATCATATGATATATGTCTTTATCTGACTTACTTCACTTAATATGATAATCTCTAGGTCCATCCATGTTGCTGCAAATGACACTATTTCATTCTTTTTGTGACTAATATTCCATTGTATATACATACATATGTATGTATGTGTGATGTGTATATATATATATATATATATACTCCACATCTTCCTTATCTATTTATCTGTTGACGGACATTTAGGTTGCTTCCATGTCTTAGCTCTTATAAATAATGTTGCTACGAACATTGGTATGTAACTATTTCAGTTGGCTTTCTGTGTTTTCCTGTCACTCCCATAAGTCCTGCTTTCTTCTCTGTTGTCTCATGCAGGAATTGCTATTTGCGGCTGCTAAGTCGCTTCAGTCGTGTCCGACTCTGTGTGACCCCACAGATGGCAGCCCACCAGGCTCCCCCATCCCTGGGATTCTCTAGGCAAGAATACTGGAGTGGGTTGCCATTTCCTTCTCCAATGCATGAAAGTGAAAAGTCAAAGTGCTGCTATTTCTGATTTTGGAAGTTTAAAACCATCTGCAGCACCAGAAGTAGAAGCTGTTCTCTTAAAGAACGTCTCACAATAGTTACTGTTTCTTCATTATAATTCTCAGAAGACTGCCTTGTCCTTTGAGTTTCCCCCCTTTCCTTCAACTTCTGACCCTATCCATCCCCAAACTGGAGTATGGACTTTCAATGACAGCTTCCAAATGTTACACCCTAGCTGACTCACTGCATGTGCCTGATGACCCTGATAACCATGGCACACTCCTGTGCATGTACCAAGGATTATGTACCCCAACCATATAAGACATAACTGCCCTTCTTTTCACTCTCATAGGAAACTCCATAGGAATAAAAGGAATGAATGTGTTATAAAAAACAAATTCCTCATAGCTATTTATGTAAGGTTATGGAGTCACCTATGAGCAAAACTACCGTCCCAAAGCTTGCTTCCTCAATAATAATCAGCTGGCATTTATGATCAAGACCAGGGCACCTGAAACCTCCCCTTCTCAATAAGGTTTTCTCTTCCTTCTCAGGAATATCCCCAACCTCACATCCAGTAGGGGATTCCAGAGTGACCTCCTTTCTTCTCTCTGTTCTTTTAAAATTCGTTATCCTCTGGCTGATCTTTGGAGGACAAATCGTCTGTTCAGATTCTCCAGGAAATTTCCACCTCCTCATTCACTAGGAATCATGATGTGGGTATAGAGAGTAAGGCAATCATGATTTCCTGGCTGCAAAAATGACTTTGCAATATTGATCGTATCTGGCCAGATATTAGCCACTGTGCTACCACAATAGGCAGATATTACCTTTGAACAAGTGTCCTACTAAACCCATACCCAACACTAGTTGGTGTATTATCCAAATCAAGTTTGCCTACTTGTACCAGCTCCTAGTGTGTGATTAGTATTTGTTCTAAGAATTGACACTGATGCCTCTAGAAAACTTTAAACTTTAATTCTTTCAATTAATTATGGTTGTGTATAATTTTTTATTGAAATATAGTTGATTTACAATGTGGTATTAGTTTAATATATGTATATATTTGTTTTCAGATTCTTTTCCCATATAGGTTTCTACAAAATATTGAGTATAGAGCCCCATGCCATACAATAGGTTCTTGTTGTTTGTCTAGTTTATATATAGTGCTTTTCTGGAGTGATGTTTACCGATGGCCATTGAAAAAGCTAATTTTGTGTCTTATTCATTAAATGTATGTGAAAATGGTGTGGGCAATTTTTGACGGAAAGGTAGAATTTTTAATTACTGTAAGCAATTATAAAAGGTTGTGGAGTATATACTTTCAAAACTTTATTATGAATCATTTCAGCTCTATTTTGAACCTAAGGGACAATATTGTACATTTGAAACAGAAAGTGTTGGGACTTACCTGAGAAAGTTCCTGTGTCTTATTGCTGAGTGGTACTTGTGATAGAATTTCTAAGATCTGGCGTGCAAGTTCAATGTTCTTCTCATTGGATGTAAAACTGTCTAAGAAAATCCATGGCTTCTCATATCTTAAAACCCTTTCCATTGAGGATGGTGTCTTAGAAGTCACATCTGTGCTCTGACTTTGTTAATACTACCTCTAACCCTTACCAGCTTGCAGCTCCTCACATAGCCCTGTTTGCTCACCTAAGAGAGAAAATAGCAGATTTCTGGATTTGCGTGAACTCCCTATGAAGATAATAGGATTTACATGTGCATACATAAAGAAAAAACAGGTTTCGTTTTACTGCCACATTAACTGTTCTCTCATTTTCCCTGAAATAAAATTCTATGATCATTTCCCTCCAGTTCTGTGGGTTTGCACTATTGGCCTAATTTAACTATCTTTGCTTTGGGGCTGATGTCCCCTTTGATGCTCAAATGCAAAATCAATGGTTGATGACAGATACTTTGTGTTCATTTAATATATGAATTATATTCCTCTTTGCCTTTTTAACAGATGAGCTGTTTGACATCCAGGGCATCTTCATTTCCAGTTTCACCCACCAATATTCCCATTTCTTCCTTCATTGATCTCTTGCCTTCCTGACAGCAGAAACACTTTGTGAAGTTGTATGTAGCATTGCTTTGTATTTTTAATGTCTTCCTTTGCCCGTGAGTTAGGATTTTGATTGTTTTTCTGAATATATCTCTCAAACGTTTGTAAAATCTAAGAAAGTTTAACTCATTTCCTTTTAATCTCATGCTTCTCCTTTATTTCTCTTCTATAGCAGTTTTTACTATACACATTGAAGGAGTCCTTGGGTCTAGAAAAGAAAACAACAGTCTCAAAGATCCTTGCTGAATCATCTAACTTCGGGGAAGACAAAACCGAACTTTAAGTTCCTCCCTGATGCTCCGGGATGGTAGCATCTACCTGGGGCTTATCATCCCTTTCCCAAAGCCTCCCACCCCCTGTTCAACTACAAATGCCATCTCAACTAAAGAATCCCTAAAACTTACCACCTGACTAACGGTTCCCTTATCGCTTCCACAAACCTCCCTTTAAATATGAAGCCTCCCTGATCTCGCTTGTGCTTAGCCTGGTTATTAGGCTGACTGTTGCCACTCCTTGCCTGAATAAAGGTAACCTACATCTGTTGAGGTCATCTCTCCTTCTTTTCTGCCTCTGCCTGAACTATACCTTACATACATTAGAAAATTTAAATACAATTGTAATTCTTTAATTATTCTTTTTGTCATAGTAAGCTACTCAGTTTAAAATTTTGGTCTTAAGGCAGGGCAGGAAAAAATATATGCTTGACTTTTTAAAAACATGATGAATTCACAAGTTATACTTAAGTTGCCTCATGCAGGAAGAATACTGTTGAGTGTCAGGAGACCTGATCTCACATCATGGATTTGCTGCTAACAAGCTTGTGTCTTTGGACAAATAACTACATTCTCTGAATCAGTCTCTGTTTTGGAGTGAATTGGATTTTTGGTTCTTTTCAGGTTTGTAATTCTATACGAGAAAAAGCCTCTTTGCTTTTATAATGTGTCAACTGAGGATAAGACAGGGGAGAGAAAAAGGGAAAGATTTTCTTNGGGATGATTTGGGAGAATAGCATTGAAATATGTATACTATCATGTAAGAAATGAATTGCCAGTCTATGTTCAATGCAGGATGCAGGACGCTTGGGGCTGGTGTATGGGGATGATCTGGAGGGATGATGTGGGGTGGGAGGTGGGAGGGGGGTTCATGTTTGGGAGTTCGTGTAAAAAAATAAATAAATACAAAAAAAAAATAAAAAAATAAAAACTTAAAAAAAAATAAATAAATACAATTGTAATTCTTTAATTATTCTTTTTGTCATAGTAAGCTACTCAGTTTAAAATTTTGGTCTTAAGGCAGGGCAGGAAAAAATATATGCTTGACTTTTTAAAAACATGATGAATTCACAAGTTATACTTAAGTTGCCTCATGCAGGAAGAATACTGTTGAGTGTCAGGAGACCTGATCTCACATCATGGATTTGCTGCTAACAAGCTTGTGTCTTTGGACAAATAACTACATTCTCTGAATCAGTCTCTGTTTTGGAGTGAATTGGATTTTTGGTTCTTTTCAGGTTTGTAATTCTATACGAGAAAAAGCCTCTTTGCTTTTATAATGTGTCAACTGAGGATAAGACAGGGGAGAGAAAAAGGGAAAGATTTTCTTGGATACAACACTAAATTGCCAGTCATATGAATGCTTTTATCAAGATTGCACCTCCCAAGGGTTGTGTTTGGGATAAAAAGACAGAATAAAACTCCTTGAGATCTAGTTCTTTTCTCTTTCACTTCAACCTCAATGTTTCCAACATGACTAGAAAACCATTATATCAGTAGAGAAGGTCAGGCCAGAGTTGGAGGTGGGGGAGGAGAGGGGAGATTAGCAAAAGTCCTTTGTGGAAAGTGGGGAATAAGGGGTAACTAAATAATGGTGTGTTTCTTCCATTAAAATGGCCTCTATAACCTTGGCCAGAAATAGCATTTGAGACTAGAAGAGATTTAATGTTCAGTAATTTTTGAATCCTTATTTAAATGTGACTTTCAAATATCTTTCCTAAGAGGAGCACTTAAAAAGATCCATCAAAAGCAATCGTGCTAATAATCTGCCCTGGGACCTGGGCAGTAGGTTAAGAGAGTCACCTCTCATTAATTAGGTAAAGAATTCACAGTGTTAGGCGTGCACCTGAGCCTGGTATTCATTTTCAGGAGAGCAATCTATCTGGGACTGAAATGATATTGGAATTATCAAGCATCCAGCCAAAAGGAGAAGGGAACGGAAAATTTAAAAAAATCTGAAAGTCATAAATTTGAAAATAGTGACATTGTTTTCTGTTTAAATTGTTTAAAGGGGTATTTACAATGGAATCATTTTGGCATTCACTTGAAAGCAAAAAGTGTCTGTGTGCATGTGTCTTGGAAATGGAAATCCTAGTGGGTATTAGCAATCAATTTCTAAGCGAACACCTAGTCCTAGCAGCAGCTCTGAATTTCTAAGTCCCATGTTACCATTTCACCTTTTGTCTGTAGGGTCCATGAGACACCAATAAAACCTTCCATAATCACCTTGCCTGGGTGGTCCACCAAGCACTCCAGGGAGGTGCTGGTGGGTATTTAAGTCTATGGCATTTGTTAATTTATTCAGTCCCTTGGGGTGTGGATTTGAAGGGGCAGAATGAGAGATGTAAGAAGGAGAACAGCTGGAAACAGAAAAACTCCTATTCTCTGGCCCTGAGGAAGTCAGGTCATATCTTTACAGGATCAAAATTATTTATCAGAGACATAATCATCTTTAGCAGTGAGCACGGAAAGAATGATTTATCCACTGTACCAAACCTAGGAACTGTTTTGCTTGTTTGTTTTTGGCTATCCCATCACTGACAGATGTAAGGAAGAATAAATTCTGACTTTGCAGAAACTACTATTCATTCACTTGGAAAAATACATAGGATTAAGTTAATGGATAAGTTCAACAATATTATTTTGAAAGATATTTATCAATAAATCACCTATAAAATTTTGGTCATTAAAGGAAATTGTGTAGCAAAGGATGAATGCTAAGAGTTGGGCTGCTTTGTTCAGAGCCTTCACTGTCCTTTCCCAGATCCTGCAGTTACTGTACCATCTCTAGTTATGTTAGACTCTTGAGGTACACAAATGGCCTTTATTCAAGCAGGAAGGAGTGAAGGAATCCATTAAGGTCAATTGGGTACTTTTAATTTTCCTTATGTTCTCTGGAGAGTTCAGATCAGTATGAAACTAGGGGGTGAGAGAAACAAATATGACACCAGTAACCACAACAAATAACCTCAATTATTTAACATGGCAGTGTGGCCGTGATGATGAAGATGTGCCCGAGTAAGAAGTCAAAGGGTCTGCAGAAGTGGCTTCCTATGTCAATTTAAACTGGCTGGGTTCATGCAAAATCAATTCACACTTCTTTTAAAGAACCAAACTTTGTGTTGATCTATGATCTTAATTAGCAGCCACAAGGCTCCTTCCAGTCTTCATATGCCTAAAACATAATTGCACAAATGTTAAGAATGGCTAAGTTATTAAGACTGCTGGAGAACACGTCATTTCTTTTCTAGTCCTACAGCCAGTTTTTTGCCTATTAACATTTCTAGACTAAGGCAGAAATGGAGTTGGGAGTATATAAGAGGTTCATGACTGCTTATAGATCAAAAACCTTACCCTTGACCTTGCAAAACACTGAAAATCTCTTATATGTACAGCAAACACTAGAGACTGGGAATCCACAAAGAGCATATGTCCATGAAATGTCCATAAAATTCTTATGTCCATAAAATGTTTCCACACACACTGCTGCTACTGCTAACTCACTTNAGTGGGTTGCCACTTCCTTCTCCAATGCGTGAAAGTGAAAAGTGAAAGTGAAGTCGCTCAGTCGTGTCCAACTCTTAGCGACCCCATGGACTGTGGCCTACCAGGCTCCTCCATCCATGGGATTTTCCAGGCAAGAGTACTGGAGTGGGTTGCTATTGCCTTCTCCAAGCCCCTATCCTACTAATAAATAAATCACTTCTGTTTTTACTGTCCTACTTGAAGTGATTTCTGTGATTTGCAGCCCTGCCTTCTTCCTGTGGAGGAATAATGAGGTCCTGAGTTTAATGTGGATTTAGTTGGTCAGTTGTCAAGAATGACCATATAAGGTGCTGACTGAGGAGATGGGACTGGCGTGTAGTCATGGACTAGAGAGAATTCATGATGCCTACCACTTCATCTTATTTTAAAAATGTTTATCTATTGGCCCAATTTATGCATCATCATTTTAGAATATAAAGGTAATGCCACAGGTAAAATTATTTTAAAAAGCCTATAACTCTAATAAACAGAATTGACTACTATTTTCTTTTTGACAGATCATTTACTGAATTGAATCTGGTCTTCATATAGCTTTTTGTCACAAAAATCAGGGAAGAGAGATATTTCAATTATTGTAGAAACACATCACTGCAAAGAACTCTACTCATTCTCCTTGCCTCCTTAACTGCGTTTGACCTCTTTCTTTATTTCTTTTCATGGCGAATTCTTACTCAGCCTTTATTCCTTAAATTTTCTTTATTGCTCTCTTCACAATGGAAGTGCATTTTCACTCTGAAGATGGCAGTTATGCTCTTGGAATCTCAGCGTGAAACTCAGCTCAGGTTCTTGCTGGATCCTCTGTAGAGACAGGGCTACTGCTGTCAGGGAGATTTCAAGACTAAGAGTATTTTAAATTTCCTCAGCATAGAGAATGTTTCCTTGGGAGCTGCTCTAATACCTCAGCTTAGAGACAGCCTCTGGAACTGAAGGTCAGCTCAACATAGCTGTCACTGTAGTAGCAACCTAAACAGAATCTTGGAAAAAGAGAAAGCATTGACACAGGCTTTCTGCAGTTTCTTCTTCTGAGGACTGTAACTAGTCTGGGGCTTAACTGTGGATAAAACAGCATCACAAGGAGCTCGAGTTAAATGCCAGAGACTCCTGAAAACAGAAGAAAGGCTGTCCTCAATTTCAAGGTCTTTGCTTTTGGCAGCTCCTGTGGTTGTGTGGTAGGAGAAAAAATTTTCCCTGGACTTGGCACTGTGAAAAGTATGAACTGTGTGTGAGATCCTTTTTTTTAATGTCAATTTTCTGTTACTACAGTGAGCTAAATAATGCAACCTATTCACCAGCCCAGAGAGGTTTTCAATTTTGTTTTTATTATACTGAAAACTCTCTTGATACTCACAGTGAGTCTGCAGGGGAGCAGTAACACAACCTGTATCTGCTTCTTCAATTTAGGAAATCTTGTTGAATATGTAATGGGGCAGCTGGGATGGATTTTTACAGAAGCCACATGCATGTATATGAAGCCAGGCATGTTTTTCTCACTCACCTCTTTCATTAGCCGGCTTTCTTACTCTATCAGATTTGTCTGTGCAAGTGTCAAAATACTACAGTTGATGCCAAATCACGCACATTTGTTTTCCATTTAGCAAAGACACACCTCTATGCAGGTGATAGTTTATGGTATGTACAGGAGATTTTCTTTTCTTTATCTTGAATGCATTTCTTATTCCTGTAACAAATAAAATACTAGCTGCAGTTTACTGAACATCTATGTATTTATTATACTGTCTCCTAGTATGATTCATGAGGTCAGGGATTATCTCCACTTGTTCACCCCTGAACTATATTGCTTGTGACACTACAAAAGTTTATTGAATGAACAAATTACAGCCATTCCTTGGAGATACTGTGGGTTCAATTTCAGAACACTGCAATAAAGAGAATATGGCAATAAAGCAAATCACAGAAATGTTTTTGTTTCCCAGTGAAAATAAAAGTTATGGTTACACTATACTCTGACCTAAGTGTGCAATAGCATTATATCAATGAAAACAACATGCATACCTTAATTTAAAAATCCTTTATTGCTAAAAAATGCTAACTGTCACCTGACAATGCAGGGTTGCTTCAAAGCTTCAATTTACAAACAGTGCAGTATCTGCAAAGTCCAATAAAGCAAGGAATGCTTATACTTGTATTCACAGGTTGAAACACCCTTGCATAAATAGATTTTACTCTCTGTATTTCATTAAAGGAGAAACAAAGGTTCAGATAAGTTACCACATGACAGTCACACAATGAATGAATAAAGAGTTGGCCTTCAAACCAGTTTTGCTTGTGACTATCATCATCCTCCCTACTCCACTGTGCTTCCTCAAATATAACTTTGATGTGAAAGTCAACCGTTTTTCTGATGGGTTCAGGGTTAATTCCATGCTCTGTTACATTTAAGGGAGCCATACTTGATGTTTTCTTTACCATTCAAAAATTAGAGAAAGGGAGATACTTGCTGATTTTTCTCTACTCAGACATACAAATGAGATTTTATGTAAATGTGTTAACTCAGTTGTTTAGGCTCAAATTTGCTTTAGAAACTGAGTTAATGACTCGCTTTTCCTGTGCTTCTCCTGTAAGCCTGTCTTGTTGCTCCACCCACCACATCTAGCTCTCAGACCCACTTCCTGGGTGTTCCTCCATAAGTTTCTACAATAGTGACAGGATTTGGTTGACAGTCTCTTATGAACACAACCTGAAAAACTCCAACATTTTAATGAACAAAATTTGGTCTGATTAAGATTCTTTATTCATTTTAATTTCATAAAATCCTTACCATGAAAAGTAACAGTAAAAATACCAAGACACCTAGATATTAGAAATCTTATTTTCATCTAGTTACTGCCCTCATTTTTCTCTGCTGAATTCCTACATTGCTTGAATTTTTTATCCTGTTCACTTGAAACCACTTGAATTTCTCTGGTATTACCTATTTGCATCCTCCTTTTTCAGTCCCAGTTCAACTCCATGTTTGTTTCAGAGTTGTTTATTTTTGCTATCCTCCTTTCCCTCCCCGTCATGGGATTTTTCTGCTCCTATAAAAGACACATTTAATTCTCTCTTCTTCTATATGTATTTAACTTGCTGTTTGGAAAATACCTTGAGGAGGAAGAAAAGGCTGCTGACTATTTCTCCATTAACACTCAAATATAACATCACCAACCACTCTAGCAGCACACACATATACACACACTATGCAAAAGAGATACGAAGACATGTTTGTATAGTTTATTTCTTAAGGATCTTGTTGTTCTTCTCTTTACATTCCCATTTTTGGTTACTACATCATCTATCATTATGTTATTATTATTATTTTTAAGGCTTTCATCTCTTTCATTCATTTTCCTCATAATACTTTATACTATCCAAAATGAATAGATCATGTTAAAATCATTAGGATTTTGCTGCATTTTATCTCCCCAGAAGCCAGGGAAGAAAACTGCTTGCTGTTTTGGTATTTTCATTAAGGCAAATAAGCCAAATCAGGAGAGGATATATTAATGCTGGTAGTCCAGTTTCTATGTGGATTATGACATGTTCTGATTTTTATTTTCTGCAGATATCACTTTTTTCTTTCTTTGGCAAAGACGATATGAAGGTGCTGACATTCTGAGAGTTATGGAAATTAAAAATTAATTTGATCTTTGGGTGAGTGACATGAATATCAGTGCCTTTCACATTTGTCATCATGAATATTTCTGAGTACCAATCCAAACACATTCAGCTGCTGGGTATTAGCTATGTCTACTCAGGGATATTGTCAGCAGGTTGGAGCAAAAATCTTGAACTTGGGGTGCATGATATTATTCTGATGGAAAACCCACTAGACAGAGATTAATATAGTCATTAACAGGGATCCAAAAACCTTATTGAGAAGTGATTTAGGACATATGGAGTGTCCCAGGTCCTTTCTTCAAGACTTTCTTGTCTTCCAGGACAAAGAAATATTTTCATCAATTCAGTTCAGTTCAGTTCAGTTCAATCGCTCAGTTGTGTCTGACTCTTTGCGACCCCATGAATCGTAGCACGCCAGGTCTCCCTGTCCATCACCAACTCCCGGAGTTCACTCGGACTCACGTCCATCGAGTCAGTGATGCCCAGCCATCTCATCCTCTGTCGTCCCTTTCTCCTCCTGCCCCCAATCCCTCCCAGCATCAGAGTCTTTTCCAACTCTTCGCATGAAGTGGCCAAAGTACTGGAGTTTCAGCTTTAGCATCATTCCTTCCAAAGAAATCCCAGGGTTGATCTCCTTCAGAATGGACTGGTTGGATCTCCT
>SJYX01004031.1:247110-262678 GCA_006410675.1 Oreotragus oreotragus
TCCAAAATCACTGCAGATGGTGACTGCAGCCATGAAATTAGAAGACGCTTACTCCTTGGAAGAAAAGTTATGACCAACCTAGATAACATATTCAAAACAGAGACGTTACTGCGCCAACTAAGGTCCGTCTAGTCAAGGCTACGGTTTTTCCTGTGGTCATGTATGGATGTGAGAGTTGTACTGTGAAGAAGGCTGAGCACCGAAGAATTGATGCTTTTGAACTGTGGTGTTGAAGAAGATGCTTGAGAGTCCCTTGGACTGCAAGGAGATCCAACCAGTCCATTCTGAAGGAGATCAGCCCTGGGATTTCTTTGGAAGGAATGATGCTAAAGCTGAAACTCCAGTACTTTGGCCACCTCATGAGAAGAGTTGACTCATTGGAAAAGACTCTAGTGCTGGGAGGGATTAGGGGCAGGAGAGGAAGAGGACGACCGAGGATGAGATGGCTGGATGGCATCACTGACTTGATGGATGTGAGTCTGAATGAACTCTGGGAATTGGTGAAGGACAGGGAGGCCTGGCGTGCTGCAATCCATGGGGTCGCAAAGAGTTGAACTTGACTGAGTGATTGAACTACTGAACTGAACTGAGTATGTTTCATTCACAGGGTTTTCTGGGAGAATACTTTTTAGCTTTTTCTCCTAAATTCAGCTACTTTTGGACTGTGGTAACTAGAGATGAGATGCCGTTGTCCTAATAAATCCCTGAGCAATATGCTTATAATAACATTATAAGTTTTTGAGCACTAACCATGTGGTATGCAGTGTTCTAAGCATTTTACAAATATTCACTTGTTGTATTTCAAGGCACAGTCAGAAAACTAGTAACCAGAACAGGTGTTTGAATAGGGGCTTTTTAAGCTAGGGAATTGGTTATACAGGGATGAGAGAGCTGGAGAAGGAAACAGATAATAAAAATATGGAAGCAGCTACCTGTATTTTACTCCCCAACAAGTAGGAGAACAGCAGAACTGAATTTACCAGAATCTGGTAGATTGCTTAAGGGTGCTCAAACTTTTGATGGGAAGGTTACTTCGCTATAGTTGACATCTTTTGAATCTGAGAAATGGCCCATAGAACCAGTGCTTTGTTCTCTGAAACAATGGCATTGACAGACTATTGGTAGCATCAATAAGAGTGCAAGTGTGTTAAAATAAGATGGAAGCTCAACACCAGGGTCTCCACGACACAAGCAGCTGTGACACCTTGATGCTCAATCCTCACTGGGACAGACCTTCCATAGGCAAAAAAAAAAAAAAAAGTCTCAAATCTATGTATTCAGGGTAGCTTCAGTCATGTCCAACTCTTTGTGACTCTGTAGACTGTGGCCTGTCAGGCTTCTCTGTTAGGGGGTTTCTCCAGGCAAGAATACTAGAGTATATTGGCCAATATTGGTTACCATGCCCTTCTAGAGCAGTATATTTCCTACTGCCATAGCTGCCAACTCCCCTGAGTACCTGGTGCTGCCAGAACAGCTGTGACCCAAGCAGCTGCACCAGCTCTGCTCCTGGCCCTCACTGGGGCAGACCCAAGTCCTCCAGGGCAGCCTCAGGAGCAAACCACAGTGGATGACCCACATGCAGAGGTAGAAATAAAACCACAGTTGAAACCTAAGAGCAGTGCAGCTAAGGAAGAAGACCCGAAATCTCTCCACCAGCTGTACAAGCTGCAGATTAAATCGACAGAATCAACTAGGCAGGCTGTGTCTATGGACATATAAAAGGCCATTGAGAGCTCCCACAAAGAAAGCATAGTTCTGATAGCTGGGGACATAGGAGGCAAGAATATACAGGAGTAGGACCAGATTAGAATCTGAGCTGCCCCCACAGTGAGTCCAGAAACCAGCACAGTGTTGGAGGGCATCCTAGGAAGGTGAGAGGGACTGTGACTCCCAGTGAGGGAAAAGATACTGACAGCAGTGACTCAAGAAAAACATTTATTATTCTTGTGTTTTGACTTGTTCTGTAGTTTCTTTTGGATTTTTTTTTTTCTTTTTCTTATTCTCCTTTCCTCCCCACCTCAACCCCCAAATGTAATTGTCAATTTTATTGGCATTATAATATTTAATTGAGCTTTTGAATTTTTTTTTAAATCGTACCTTTTATTGTTAAAAACCTTTGCCTCTATGTTGGGCTTTTGCAGTTCTGTGGAGTTTTCCTAATTTTTTTTTCTTCTTCTTTCTTCTTTTTTTAATTTTTTAAAGCCTATTATTATTTTTCCTACATTTATTCCTTTATTTAATAGCTCAGTTTGTAAAGAATCCACCTGCAATGCAGAAGACCCTGGTTCGATTCCTGGGTCAGGAAGATCCGCTGGAGAAGGAATAGGCTACCCACTCCAGTATTCTTGGGCCTCTCTTGTGGCTCAGCTGGTAAAAAATCTGCCTGCAATGCAGGAGACCTGAGTTGAGTCCCTGGATTTGGAAGATCCCCTGGAGAAGGGAAAGGCTACCCACACCAGTATTCTGGCATGAAGAATTTCATGGACTGTAAAGTCCATGGGGTCACAAAGAGTCAGACACAACTGAGTGATTTTCACTTGCTTTTCTTACTGTTCTTTTCCCCTTGCAGTTAATCTTTAATGCATATAAATCTTCTTTATCTACCTCTATTTAGCTTTGCATACCTATTCTTTCTTTCCTTTTCTTTCAAGATATTTGTTAGCTTTGCTTTCAGTTGGCACCTTGCTTTAGTTTTGTTTTCCAGTTTGTGCTTTAGTTAGCTTTGTTTTTAATTGGTAGATATAATTTTTGGTTACCTTTGTTTGCCAGGTCAATATATTGTACTTTATTTTTGTTGGACTGTTTTTATTTTGCTTGTGGATGGGTACGTGTATATTCCATTATTTTAATTATTACTTGCCTGATTTTATATCTGCCTTTAGTGTGGGGTTCATCTTTGGTTTCTTGATTTTGGGTCTGTGTTTTAATCTCACTTAATGCCATAAAAAACCACTTGTGGAATCTTCAGTCCTGACCAGAGATCAAATCCTGAGCCTTTAGAGTGGAAGTACTGACTCCAAGACCCTAGATTATCAGAGAACTAACACTAGGGAGTATCAAATGGTGAGAACTCCCACAAAATAAACTACTTGAATATAAGACCCAAACCACCCAACCACCAGTAGCACACTGTGCAAGATGCCTTATCCAAAAAACAAAACAAAAATACAAACCCAATCATCAACAGACAGGATTACCACCTCACTCAGCCTTGCCCTTCAGAGGAAAAACAAAACACACAAAAAAAATCTTAGTATAAATCTCACCCTATATGAAGCTTACACAAACCACTGTACCAACCTTAGAGGGGCAGAAACCAAAAGGAAGAAATAATTCAACCTTGAAGCCTGGAAAAAGGAGACCTCAAACACAATAAGTCTAAAAAAATTAATAAAAAGGTGGAGAAATACTGCACAAATGAAGGAACAAACTAGAAACACAGAAGTCCAAATAAATGAAGAGGAAATAGTCAAACTATCTGAAAAAGAATTCAGAATAATGATAGTAAAGATGATAAAAAAAACCTTGAAAACAGAATGGAGAAAATGCAAGAATCAATAAACAAAGATCTAGACGAATTAAAGAATAAGTATACAGAGACAAACAACACAATTACTGGAATTAAAAATACTCTAGAAAGAATCAATAGCAGAAATTCTAAAGCAGAAGAACGAATCAGTGAGCTGGAAGATAAAATGGTGGAAATAAATTCTGAAGAGCAGAACAAAGTAAAAAGAATGAAAAGAACTGAGGATAGTCTCAGAGACCTCTGGGACAATATCAAACACACCAGTATTTGAATTATAGGGGTCCCAGAAGAAGAAGAGAAAAAGAAATGGTATGAGAAAATTTTGATGAGATTATAGTTGAAAATTTCCCCAATATGGAAAAGGAAATCGTCAATCAAGTCCAAGAGGCACAAAGAGTCCCATACAGGATAAACTCAAGGACAAACATGCCAAGACAAATGCTAGTCAAACTAACCAAGATTAAACACAAAGAATATTAGAAGCAGCAAGGGAAAAGCAACAAGTAACATACAAGGGAAACCCCATACACTTATCAGCTAATCTTTCAACAGAAACTCTGCAGACCAGAAGGAAATGGAAGAATATATATAAAGTACTGAAAGGGAAAAATCTACAACCAAGATTACTGTACCCTGCAAGGATCTCATTCAGAATTGATGGAGAAATAAAAAGCTTTTCAGACAAGCAAAAGTTAAGAGAATTCAGTACCAGGAAACCAGCTTTATAAAAAATGTTAAAGGGACTTATATATAGTCAAGAAATATCAGATATGAAAAAGATCTACAAAATCAAACACCAAATAATTAAGAAAATGGCAATAGAAACCAAAGTAAATATCAATAATTACTTCAAATGTAAACAGATTAAATGCTCAAACCAAAAGACACAGACTGACTGAATGGCTACAAAAACAAGACCCATATATATACTGTCTGTAAGAAACCCACTTCAGACCTAAAGACACATATACTGAAAGTGCGAGGATGGAAAAATATATTCATGCAAATTGAAAGCAAAAGAAAACTGGAGTACCAAACCTCATATAAAACAAATAAACCTTAAAATAAAGAATAGCACAAGAGATAAGGAAGTACACTACATAATGATCAGTCCATGAGGAAGCCATAACAATTGTAAATATCAATGCACCCAACATAGGAGTACCACAATACATAAGACAAACACTGATAGACATAAAAGGAGAAATTGACAGTAACACACTAGTAATAGGAGACTTTAACACCCCACTTACACCAAGTGACAGATCATCAAAACAGAAAATTAATATGGAAACACAAGCCTTAAATGATACATTAGATGAGATGGATCTCATTGATATCTTCAGGACTTTCCATCCAAATGCAGAAGAATACACCTTCTTCTCAAGTGCACATGTAACATTCTCTGGTACAGACCACATCTTGGGTCACAAATCAAGCCTCAGTAAATTTAAGAAAACTGAAATAATATCAAGCATCTTTTCCAACCACAGCACTATGAGACTAGATATCAACTACAAAAAAAAAACAAAAAACTAAGAAACACAAATACATGGAGATTAACCAATGCATTTCTAAATAACCAATAGGTTACTTAAGAAATCAAAAGGGAAATCAAAACATTTCTAGAAACAAATAACAATGAAAAGATGACAACTCAAAACCTACGGGATGCAACAAAAGCAATTCAAGAGGGAAGTTTATAGCAATACAGTCCTACCTCAAGAGACAGGAAAAACAACAGACAACCTAACGTTACAGATAAAACAACTGGAAAAAAGAAAAGAACAACAAAAAACCCCAAAGTTAGAAGGAAAGAAATTATGAAGAACAGAACAGAAATAAGTGAAAAAGAAATGAAAGACACAATAGTAAAGATTTATAAAACTAAAAGCTGGTTATTTGAGAAGATAAACAAAATATACAAAACTTTGGCCAAACTCATCAAGGAAAAAAGAGAGAAGAATCAAATCAACAAAATTAGAAATGAAAAAGGAGAGGTTACAACAGACAGTGCAGAAATGCAAAGGACCATAAGAGACTATTATAAACAATTATGTGGCAATAAAATGGATAACCTGGAAGAAATGGACAGATTCTTAGAAAAGTTCAATCTTCAAAGACTGAACCAGGAAGAAATAGCAATTATGAACAAGCCAGTTACAAGCATTGATATTGAAGCCGTGATAGAAAATCTCCCAAAAAACAAAAAGCCCAGAACCAGAGGGCTTCACAGGAGAATTCTATTAACATTCATAGAAGAGCTAATGCCTACCCTTCTAAAATTCTTTCCAAAAATTGCAGAGGAAGGAACACTTCCAAATTCATTCTGCAAGGCTATCACCCTGATACCAAAACCAGACAAAGACAACACAAAAAAGAAAACTACAGACCAATATCACTGATGAACATAGATGCAAAAATCCTCAACAAAATTTTAGCAAACAGAATTCAATAGCACATTAAAAAGCTCATACACCATGATCAAGCTGGGTTTCTTCTAGGGATGCAAGGATTCTTCAATATACTCAAATAAATCAATGTGACACACCATATCAACAAATTGAAGAAAAAAGCCATATGATAATCTCAATAGATGCAGAAAAATCCTTTGACAAAATTCAGCACCCATTTATGATTAAAACTTCAAAAAATGGGGATAGAAGGAATCTATCTCAATGTAGTAAAGACCATATATGATAAACTAAAGCAAACATTCTCACTGGTGAAAAACTGAACAAGACAAGAGTGTCCATTTTCACCACTATTATTTAACATAGTTCTGGAAGTCTTAGCTACAGCAATCAGAGAAGAAAAGAAATAAAAGGAATCCAGATCTGAAAAGAAGTTAAGCTCTCACTGTTTTCAGATGACATGATACTATACCTGGAAAAACCAAAGATGTTATCAGAAAATTACTAGATTAATCTGTGAATTTAGCAAAATCACAGGATATAAAATCAATACACAGAAATCACTTGCATTTGTATATACTAACAATGAAAAATTAGAAAGAGAAATTAAGGAATCAATCCCATTGACCATTTCAACAAAAAGAATTAAATATCTAGGAATAAACTTACCTGAAAGACCAAAGAACTGTACCAGAAAATTATAAGACACTAATGAAAGAAATCAAAGATGACATAAACAGATGGAGAGATATTCCATGTTCCTGGGTAGGAAGAATCAATATTGTGAAAATGACTATACTACCAAATGCTATCTGCAGATTCAATGTGATCCTTATTAAATTACTAATGGCATTTTTCTCAGAATTAGAACAAAAAATTTCACAATTCATATGGAAACACAAAAGACCCTGAATAACCAAAGCAGGCTAGGAATTGACCTTCCTGACTTCAGATTATACTACAAAGCTACACTCATCAAGACAGTATGGTACTGGCACAAAAACAGAAATATAAACCAAGGGAACAAGATAAAAAGCCCAGAAGTAAACCCATGTACTTATGGGTACCTTATTTTTGACAAAGGAGACAAGAATATACAATGGGGCAAAGACAGCCTTTTCAATAAATGGTGCTGGGAAAACTGTACAGCTACATGTAAAAGAATGAAATTAGAANCAATTATGAACAAGCCAGTTACAAGCATTGATATTGAAGCCGTGATAGAAAATCTCCCAAAAAACAAAAAGCCCAGAACCAGAGGGCTTCACAGGAGAATTCTATTAACATTCATAGAAGAGCTAATGCCTACCCTTCTAAAATTCTTTCCAAAAATTGCAGAGGAAGGAACACTTCCAAATTCATTCTGCAAGGCTATCACCCTGATACCAAAACCAGACAAAGACAACACAAAAAAGAAAACTACAGACCAATATCACTGATGAACATAGATGCAAAAATCCTCAACCAAATTTTAGCAAACAGAATTCAATAGCACATTAAAAAGCTCATACACCATGATCAAGCTGGGTTTCTTCTAGGGATGCAAGGATTCTTCAATATACTCAAATAAATCAATGTGACACACCATATCAACAAATTGAAGAAAAAAGCCATATGATAATCTCAATAGATGCAGAAAAAGCCTTTGACAAAATTCAGCACCCATTTATGATTAAAACTTCAAAAAAGGGGATAGAAGGAATCTATCTCAATGTAGTAAAGACCATATATGATAAACCAAAGCAAACATTCTCACTGGTGAAAAACTGAACAAGACAAGAGTGTCCATTTTCACCACTATTATTTAACATAGTTCTGGAAGTCTTAGCTACAGCAATCAGAGAAGAAAAGAAATAAAAGGAATCCAGATCTGAAAAGAAGTTAAGCTCTCACTGTTTTCAGATGACATGATACTATACATAGAAAAACCAAAGATGTTATCAGAAAATTACTAGATTAATCTGTGAATTTAGCAAAATCACAGGATATAAAATCAATACACAGAAATCACTTGCATTTGTATATACTAACAATGAAAAATTAGAAAGAGAAATTAAGGAATCAATCCCATTGACCATTTCAACAAAAAGAATTAAATATCTAGGAATAAACTTACCTGAAAGACCAAAGAACTGTACCAGAAAATTATAAGACACTAATGAAAGAAATCAAAGATGACATAAACAGATGGAGAGATATTCCATGTTCCTGGGTAGGAAGAATCAATATTGTGAAAATGACTATACTACCAAATGCTATCTGCAGATTCAATGTGATCCTTATTAAATTACTAATGGCATTTTTCTCAGAATTAGAACAAAAAATTTCACAATTCATATGGAAACACAAAAGACCCTGAATAACCAAAGCAGGCTAGGAATTGACCTTCCTGACTTCAGATTATACTACAAAGCTACACTCATCAAGACAGTATGGTACTGGCACAAAAACAGAAATATAAACCAAGGGAACAAGATAAAAAGCCCAGAAGTAAACCCATGTACTTATGGGTACCTTATTTTTGACAAAGGAGACAAGAATATACAATGGGGCAAAGACAGCCTTTTCAATAAATGGTGCTGGGAAAACTGTACAGCTACATGTAAAAGAATGAAATTAGAACACTTCCTAACACCATGCAGAAAGATAAACTCAAAATAGATTGAAGATCTAAATGTAAGACCAGAAACTATAAAACACGTAGAGGAAAACATAGGCAGAACACTCAATGACATAAATCAAAGCAAGATCCTCTGTGACCCACCTCCTAGAGTAATGGAAATAAAAACAAAATTAAACAAGTGGGACCTGATTAAACATAAAAGTTTTTGCACAGCAAAGGAAACTATAAACAAGGTGAAAAGACAACCCTCAGAATGGGAGAAAATAATAGCAAATGAAACAACTGACAAACTATTAACTTCCCAAATATACAAGCAGCTCACACAAGTCAATACCAGAAAAACAAACAACCCAATCAAAAGAGGGGAAAATGCCTAAACAGACAGTTCTTCAAAGAAGACATACAGATGGCTAACAAACACATGAAAAGATGCTCAACAATGCTCATTATTAGAGAAATGGAAACCAAAACTTCAGTGAGATATTACCTCACACTGGTCAGAAAGGCCATCATCAAAAAAGTCTGCAAACAATAAATGCTAGAGAGGGTGTGGAGAAGAGGGGACACTCTTGCACTGTTGGTGGGAATGCAAACTAATACAGCCACTATGGAAGATGGTATGAAGAGTCCTTAATAAACTAGAAATAAAACCACCATATGACCCAGCAATCCCTCTCCCAGGCATATACCCTGAGGAAACCAAAATTGAAAAAGACACATGTATCCCATTGTTCATTGCAGCACTATTTACAATAGCTAGAACATGGAAGCAACCTAGATGACCATCAACAAATGAATGGATAAAGAAGTCATGGTACATATACACAATGGAATTTTACTCGGAACGCCTTTGAGTAGATTCTAATGAGGTGGGTGAACTTAGGACTTGTTATACAGAATGAAGTAAGTCAGAAAGAGAAAGATAAATATCATATTCTAATGCATATATATGGAATTTAGAAAATGGTACTGAAGAATTTATTTGCAGGGCAGCAATGGACAAATAGACATAGAGAATAGACTTATGGACATGGGGAGAGGGGAGGAGAGGGTGAGATGTATGAAGAGAGTAGCAATGAAACTTAAATTACCATATGTAAAATAGATAGCCAATGGGAATTTGCTGTATGTTTCAGGAAGCTAAAACAGGGGCTCTGTATCAACCTAGAGGAGTGGGGTGGGGAGGGAGATGGGAGGGAGGTTCAAAAGGAAGGGGATATATGTATACCTATGGCTGATTCATGTTGAGGTTTGAAAGAAAACAACAAAATTCTGTAAAGCAATTATCCTTCAATTAAAACAAAATTTAAAAAATGAGATGGAAGCTCAAATAAATGGACATAAATAATGCTAACAAAACAGCCTAAAACATGAAGAGGTCCTTTCTTCCTCCTCCTATTTTCCAGTCTGTCTCTGTGCCTCCTGTTGGTAGAACAATGAGATGTCCATTGGCAAAGGGATCTAAGAAAAGTAGTTTGTAGAGTCCCTCTTCAGCATCAGAAATCAGAAGAGGAAAGAATAAATTTGGGCTGAGACAACAGACAAAAAAAGGCACAATCATTAACCCCACATATCCTGTGAGGTAGGTGCTATTATTATCTCTCTTTTCAGAAAAATAAACCAAGAGCTAGAGATTTTAGGTTAGTTGTCCAAGGCCAACTGGTGGCAGCAGTGGATATGAACCAAGGCAGTCTGACAGAAGGGCTCTTGCCCTTGCCCTGTGTGCTATATTGCATCTTTGCTAAGCTGTTAGAGTTTTTCATTTTGAAGTTAAAATATCTTTGAATTATTCTAGAACATTGAAAAGATTCCCCCATTATTCTACCTATAAAGAAGAGAAAATGGGAAAGGAAGATTTATATTCTGATGTATGTGAAGCTTTATATTTCTCATGAAGCTTTGCCTTTTTGTTAATATGTCTTAATATGTTTAATTTTATGTACATGTGACTGGAATGTTATCAGGTAATGGGGCACAGTGTTAGTAGGGCTTCTTCATTCATTTATTTAACATATATTTACTGATTCATTCATCTATTTCACATATTGTAGATGGTGTTGGAATGGCAATGAATAAGACAGATATGGCCCCAGGTTTCATGAAGCTTATATTTTGTTTGTTCAATAATGTAGACTAGTGGATTAGTAAAAGGCATTACAGTGAGTTGCAATGTGTTAGTGGCTTTTTCATGTTCTTAGTCACTCAGTCGTATCTGACTTTCTGAAACCCCATGGACTGCAGCTCACCAGACTCCTCTGTCCATGGGATTCTCCAGGCAAGAATCCTAAAATGGGTAGCCATTCCCTTCTCCAGGGGATGTTCCCAACCCAGGGATCAAAACCAGGTTTCCCACACGGCATGTGGATTCTTTACCTTCTTAGTCACCAGGGAAGCCCAGTGGCTTTATTAATTTATTATCTATATACTTTAATGAGTAAATGGACCAAACACAAAGGTTGATTTAAAATGTAGACTCAATTCTTTCTGTCTGTGCATCCCAAGCAAGAACAGGGAAGTAGGGTGATGATCTGACTGGAAGTGACTATTTCTTTAGAACTTCAGAATATAACACACAAAGACAAAAGTCTAGCAATGGCTTCATCGGAAAGTGCTCTAAAGTAGTCAGAAACATTCAACTGGAAATAGGCTGGAAATAAAGCTAAAGTCTATTTAGCAATTTTTTCTTTGCCAAAGGAAACACATAACTCTCAACAATATAAGTTCAAGATAAAAGAGCAAGCAGTTGAAAATTTTATCAGTGTTCCATCATTAACTTCAGAGTTTTTCAACCAGAGTCTGGAAACATTGGCACATGCCTTAATTTATGGTAATCAAGCATATTTAATCACCAAGACAGAAAATGAATCAGACTAAATTGATTCATGGTTCTCTATGCTAGACTTTTGCCATGTTTCTAGTTATGATGGGAAGATCTGAGTTTGTATGTTTGAAATATCAGCATTTCTGGAATTTTTTTTTGTGAAATTAAGAGAATTTTTACATGAGAAATATATTATAAAATTTAGTATGATATACCCATTCTTCGTATAATGCTTATACTGTCACAACTAGCTTTGCCCTTAACTCCAAGAATTTTTGTAAATATGTTAAGGCAGAAGCTTGGAATAAAGACAAAAACATACAATAATATACGTTATAAAGATGAGATCTAGGCTGAGCTAAGAAATTGGAGAGACATTCCCTCCAGTTCTCCTGCCACAATGTAAGAAACTGAAAGAAGGAATCTAAATCCAGGGATCTCAAAACAAAGACCAGCAGTACATACATGCTCAGTTGTATCTGACTCTTTGGGGCTCCTTGGACTATAGCCCACCAGGTTTATCTGTCCATGGAATTTTCCAGGCAAGAATACTGGAGTAGGTTGTCATTCCCTACCCTAGGGGATCTTCCTAGCCCAGAACTGAACCTATATCTTCTGTGTCTCCTGCATTGGTAGGTGGCTTCTTTACCACTGAGCCACCTGGGGATCCATCAGAAGTACTGCCAAGTTTGCATGTTGTTGACTTGTTTGAGCAGACACCTGTGAAGTCCATTACCATGATACAGCACTTTTCCAGACTTCATCTAAAGGTAAAATGCTCTCATCTGCAAAACTATTATCAACTCATTCCTTTGGGACATTTTTTTATTTTTTCCATTGTCTGCTTCATTCTTCTATTTCTTTAACTCTTCAGCTTTAAGGAATGATTGATGACTTTCTTGGAAACTGACCTTTAACTATATTTCCTGGTTCCTGATTTTATATCTTTCCTTTGGCATGGTGCCTTTAAAAATTAATCCTTTGGCTATGGAGTTATTTGGCTCAGTTGGGTTTCCCATGCACCTGAGCTGCCATTACAGCCAGCCTTATGAAGGCCCTGGAAACTTACTGAGCTAGTTACCAAGATCTTTTAGCTTGAACTTGTCTATATGCCTATAGTGTCAGTAGGCAGTGAACTAAGATTTGTCTATAACTGATATGTATCCTCTTAAGCTCTCAAACTTTAAAATTTTAAACTAGTTTTGATTAAAAAAATCCAAACATGTTTCACAAACTTTCTTGCTTTTCTAAGCAGAGTATGATGAGCAAAATTTAAGCATTTCTTGAGGATTCATTTTAATTTTGAAAATTAACTACTATACCAGAACATAAAAGAGAGTAAAGGCACTATACTAAATGGTCCCAGACAGCTATGTATTTTGCATCCTTATGGCATAATTATTTTGTTTCTTTCCCAGTTGTTAAGCTATCAGATAAAATATTCTCCAAGATTTCCCTAACTTAGATATGTTGTTTATAATTGAAAAACCAGATAACCAAACTGATTAAAATGACATCACTCATAGAAGTAGATGGTCTCTGGGTGATGGCTAATGGACTTTACTTTTAGCAAAATGAAACATATTGAATACCTGAACATTGACATTTATTTTTGCCTGTTTCAGAGACCTTTTCAACTTATACCTTTTGGTTCTCAGATTCTGGAAACTTTAGATCCCAGACCTTCAGAGAGTAGTGTAACTTTTATGAATTGATAAAGAGTCAACATACAGTAACAGGGACAGGTAGATAAAAGATTTGAGTCTTGTTTCTGTTACTTATTAGCTTGAATAAGTCACACAGGACTTATGAGCTTCATTTTAGTCATCTGTAGAACAGTCATATGAATGGTAATTGATGTCAAGGGTCTTATAAAGTTTATAAATCAACTATCCTTTGTAAGATTCTTGGTGCATACTAGAGGCTTAAAAATTAATGCTTGAAATACTACAGGGAGACTGAGTGATCTTATATGAGGCCAAGACCAACTTTACCACGTATCTTGAAGACAAAGACAGCATACAGCACCTGGAGTAGAATAGACTGGTTCACTAACTACTTTGTTTAACATATGCAAAGGTATATGTCAAAGGCATTTTTCTCAGTTTTATATATCTATAACAAACAGAATTATTCAGAATTTTTATCATGATAATCTCTGTCCATTCTTTAGACTATTACTCTAGTGATGACCAGATGGCCAGGAGCTTAGAACCAACCTATTTGCCCCACTCCTCCACCCCACCAAGTGATTGTCCTTTCCAAAAGATAACTTCAGTGAGTCAGAGCCTGTTAAAGACCAGTGATGATAATTTAATTAAATCCAGGAGCTTGGGACAGGCAAGCCAGAGTTAAGGCTGTAAGAGTGTGTGGTACTGGTTTGAAAGGCAGCATTAACTCTTCATTTTCTCATGAAACAACCACCTTGGTGCTACTTTAGAATATGTTTTCAGGCTGGTAAAACTGTCAAAGACTGTGACTCTAGTTCCTGGAGAATATACCTTTAGGGACAGTGCTTATGACTGACAAGAACCTTGTCTTTTTACCTGGATTCATGCTTACATCCTTAGCCTGCTCCAGGGTTCTCTTTCTCAGCCTTTGTTTACAAATTGTTTATTCTATTTTATGAAGAAGGAAATGGCAGCCCACTCCAGTACTCTTGCCTGGAAAATTCCATGGACAGAGGAGCCAGGTAGGCTGCAGTCCATGGGGTCGCAAAGAGTCAGACTTGACTGAGCGACTTCACTATCCTCTTTTACCTAAGAACAGAAGTCAATTAACTATAGCCATTGAGCCAAATCTCTTTTGTGTTTTCTACAAGATAAAAATGGATGTTACATGTGTAAGCAGTTGAAAAAAATAAGAAGAATGTTATTTCATAACATGAAAAATACTTAAAATTCAAATATTTATGCCCACATATAAAATTTTATTGGAATATAGTCACACATTCATTTATGTATTGACAATGACTGCTTTCACATGGCAGATGACTCTTCAGCAAAGCCTAAAATATTTATTATTTAGACTTTTACAAAAAATGTTACTGACCCCTGCCTAAGTAGATTGTACAAGTCTGTCCTTGTACCCCAGCAACATCCATTTACTCGTCTACATTTTATAAATAAGACATTTCATAGCAACAGCAAAAACTAAAAGACACGTATATGCTTTACACTAGTATATTTAAGGAAGGATGTTTAAACATTTTGCAGGTATGTCCGTGACATTCCAGTATGATATTAATTGCTGAGTGTTGAATCTCCTCATTTTGAATGAAAACAAAGGATTTAACCATGGGCACATTCTCAGGAAGCATTCAGAAATAAAGTCCTCTTGGACATTATCCCTTTGAAGCCACATGGTGGATTTATTTAGTCTTTATTCCCTCGGGAACACTTAATAATATACCTAGGCTAATATTTGTTGTGGCTCAAGTCATTTTTCTTCCTTTATCCTGCAGAGAGGGAATGGCAATGAGAAGGAACATGCTGCTCCCATACTGTGAGACTGCCGGGAAAGGGGGAAAAAAATATAATCATTCACTTCTCTTATGCAAGGCATGAGTGAAGGAATAACCAAGAAACAGATTTATCAAGTGCCCCTCTGTGCAGAGTGCCCCATGCTTAATTTAGCTAAATACACATATGCATCAAAGGCACAGCCATTATTCTGTAGGAGCTTGAGCCCGAAATCAGGATGTGAAGGTCAGACTGGTGTGTATTTCTGACACCAGAAGGAAGCCCTTGGTCCTGTTCTGTGTAGCCCTGTTGGTTCAATCTTTCTCTCTGACTGAGCAAACAGGGGCCAATCTCTGCTTCCATGTTCTGCTGGTTCTAGAGCACAATAGGGGTTCTTAGAGCATCATTCTTGCCTCTGAACATTTGTCCACTCTGGGCCTTTCCCAGGAATACCCTATTCATTACATCCCTCTTAGACAAATTCTGTGCTAGACTCAAGAATCCAGGAAAATTCCCACTTAAAAAAATATGTCTGTCTTACACACACGAGATGACTCATCTAACTTTTTCTTTTTTGATAATTTTAATTATCAATAATTATTCATTAATTATCATTATTTATTTATTATTATTATTTACTTTACAATATTGTACTGGTTCTGCCACACATCAACATGAATCTGCCATGGGTGTACACGTGCTCTCAATCCCGAATTTCCC
>SJYX01004031.1:262921-303967 GCA_006410675.1 Oreotragus oreotragus
TTTGTTTCTTTCCCAGTTGTTAAGCTATCAGATAAAATATTCTCCAAGATTTCCCTAACTTAGATATGTTGTTTATAATTGAAAAACCAGATAACCAAACTGATTAAAATGACATCACTCATAGAAGTAGATGGTCTCTGGGTGATGGCTAATGGACTTTACTTTTAGCAAAATGAAACATATTGAATACCTGAACATTGACATTTATTTTTGCCTGTTTCAGAGACCTTTTCAACTTATACCTTTTGGTTCTCAGATTCTGGAAACTTTAGATCCCAGACCTTCAGAGAGTAGTGTAACTTTTATGAATTGATAAAGAGTCAACATACAGTAACAGGGACAGGTAGATAAAAGATTTGAGTCTTGTTTCTGTTACTTATTAGCTTGAATAAGTCACACAGGACTTATGAGCTTCATTTTAGTCATCTGTAGAACAGTCATATGAATGGTAATTGATGTCAAGGGTCTTATAAAGTTTATAAATCAAATATCCTTTGTAAGATTCTTGGTGCATACTAGAGGCTTAAAAATTAATGCTTGAAATACTACAGGGAGACTGAGTGATCTTATATGAGGCCAAGACCAACTTTACCACGTATCTTGAAGACAAAGACAGCATACAGCACCTGGAGTAGAATAGACTGGTTCACTAACTACTTTGTTTAACATATGCAAAGGTATATGTCAAAGGCATTTTTCTCAGTTTTATATATCTATAACAAACAGAATTATTCAGAATTTTTATCATGATAATCTCTGTCCATTCTTTAGACTATTACTCTAGTGATGACCAGATGGCCAGGAGCTTAGAACCAACCTATTTGCCCCACTCCTCCACCCCACCAAGTGATTGTCCTTTCCAAAAGATAACTTCAGTGAGTCAGAGCCTGTTACAGACCAGTGATGATAATTTAATTAAATCCAGGAGCTTGGGACAGGCAAGCCAGAGTTAAGGCTGTAAGAGTGTGTGGTACTGGTTTGAAAGGCAGCATTAACTCTTCATTTTCTCATGAAACAACCACCTTGGTGCTACTTTAGAATATGTTTTCAGGCTGGTAAAACTGTCAAAGACTGTGACTCTAGTTCCTGGAGAATATACCTTTAGGGACAGTGCTTATGACTGACAAGAACCTTGTCTTTTTACCTGGATTCATGCTTACATCCTTAGCCTGCTCCAGGGTTCTCTTTCTCAGCCTTTGTTTACAAATTGTTTATTCTATTTTATGAAGAAGGAAATGGCAGCCCACTCCAGTACTCTTGCCTGGAAAATTCCATGGACAGAGGAGCCAGGTAGGCTGCAGTCCATGGGGTCGCAAAGAGTCAGACTTGACTGAGCGACTTCACTATCCTCTTTTACCTAAGAACAGAAGTCAATTAACTATAGCCATTGAGCCAAATCTCTTTTGTGTTTTCTACAAGATAAAAATGGATGTTACATGTGTAAGCAGTTGAAAAAAATAAGAAGAATGTTATTTCATAACATGAAAAATACTTAAAATTCAAATATTTATGCCCACATATAAAATTTTATTGGAATATAGTCACACATTCATTTATGTATTGACAATGACTGCTTTCACATGGCAGATGACTCTTCAGCAAAGCCTAAAATATTTATTATTTAGACTTTTACAAAAAATGTTACTGACCCCTGCCTAAGTAGATTGTACAAGTCTGTCCTTGTACCCCAGCAACATCCATTTACTCGTCTACATTTTATAAATAAGACATTTCATAGCAACAGCAAAAACTAAAAGACACGTATGTGCTTTAAACTAGTATATTTAAGGAAGGATGTTTAAACATTTTGCAGGTATGTCCGTGACATTCCAGTATGATATTAATTGCTGAGTGTTGAATCTCCTCATTTTGAATGAAAACAAAGGATTTAACCATGGGCACATTCTCAGGAAGCATTCAGAAATAAAGTCCTCTTGGACATTATCCCTTTGAAGCCACATGGTGGATTTATTTAGTCTTTATTCCCTCGGGAACACTTAATAATATACCTAGGCTAATATTTGTTGTGGCTCAAGTCATTTTTCCTCCTTTATCCTGCAGAGAGGGAATGGCAATGAGAAGGAACATGCTGCTCCCATACTGTGAGACTGCCGGGAAAGGGGGAAAAAAATATAATCATTCACTTCTCTTATGCAAGGCATGAGTGAAGGAATAACCAAGAAACAGATTTATCAAGTGCCCCTCTGTGCAGAGTGCCCCATGCTTAATTTAGCTAAATACACATATGCATCAAAGGCACAGCCATTATTCTGTAGGAGCTTGAGCCTGAAATCAGGATGTGAAGGTCAGACTGGTGTGTATTTCTGACACCAGAAGGAAGCCCTTGGTCCTGTTCTGTGTAGCCCTGTTGGTTCAATCTTTCTCTCTGACTGAGCAAACAGGGGCCAATCTCTGCTTCCATGTTCTGCTGGTTCTAGAGCACAATAGGGGTTCTTAGAGCATCATTCTTGCCTCTGAACATTTGTCCACTCTGGGCCTTTCCCAGGAATACCCTATTCATTACATCCCTCTTAGACAAATTCTGTGCTAGACTCAAGAATCCAGGAAAATTCCCACTTAAAAAAATATGTCTGTCTTACACACACGAGATGACTCATCTAACTTCTTCTTTTTTGATAATTTTAATTATCAATAATTATTCATTAATTATCATTATTTATTTATTATTATTATTTACTTTACAATATTGTACTGGTTCTGCCACACATCAACATGAATCTGCCATGGGTGTACACGTGCTCTCAATCCCGAATTTCCCTCCCACCTCCCCCTCCCATGCTTGTATATTTTTGAGATTAGTTGTTTGTCAGTTGCTTTGTTTGCTATTATTTTCTCCCATTCTGAAAGCTGCCTTTTCACCGTGCTTATAGTTTCCTTTGTTGTGCAGAAGCTTTTAATTTTTATTAGGTCCTATTTGTTTATTTTTGCTTTTATTTCTAGTATTCTGGGAGGTGTGTCATAGAGGATATGACTATTGTATATTCTTGCCTCCTTTTTCAAAGATAAGGTGTCCATAAGTGAAGTCACTCAGTCACGTCTGACTCTTTGTGACCCCGTGGACTCTAGCCTACCAGGCTCCTCCATCCTTGGGATTCTCCAAGCAAGAATACTGGAGTGGGTTGCCATCACCTTCTCCAGTGAATCTTCCTGACCGAGGGATCGAACCCAGGTCTCCTGCGTGGCAGGCAGATGCTTTACCCTCTGAGCCACCAGGGAAGCCCAAGGTTTCTGTAGGTGTGTATCCATTCAGCCAGTCTTTGTCTTTTGGTTGGGGAATCAACCCATTTACATTTAAGGTAATTATTGATAAGTATGATCCTGTTGCCATTTACTTTATTGTTTTGGGTTTGGACTTATACACCCTTTTTGTGTTTCCTGTCTAGAGAGTATCCTTTACCATTTGTTGAAGAGCTGGTTTGGTGGTGCTGAATTCTCTCAGCTTTTGCTTGTCTGTAAACCTTTTGATTTCTCCTTCATATTTGAATGAGATCTTTGCTGGGTACAGTAATCTGGGCTGTAGGTATTTTCTTTCATCACTTTCAGTATGTCTTGGCATTCCTTTCTGGCCTCAAGAGTTTCTATTGAAAGATCAGCAGTTATCCTTATGGGAATCCCCTTGTGTTTTATTTGTTGTTTTTCCCTTGCTGCTTTTAATATTTGTTCTTTGTGTTTGATCTTTGTTAATTTGAGTAATGTGTGTCTTGGAGTGTTTTGCCTTCGGTTTATCCTATTTGGAACTCTCTGGGTATCTTGGACTTGGGTGATTATTTCCTTCCCCATTTTAAGGAAGTTTTCAACTATTATCTCCTCAAGTATTTTCTCATGGTCTTTCTTTTTGTCTTCTTCTTCTGGGACTCTTATGATTCGAATATTGGAACGTTTCATATTGTCCTGGAGATCTCTGAGATTGTCCTCATTTTTTTTGTTGTTTTTCTTTTTTCCTCTCTCATTCATTTATTTCTACCATTCTATCTTCTACTTCACTAATCGTATCTTCTGCTTCTGTTATTCTAATATTTGTTGCCTCCAGAGTGTTTTTGATCTCATTTATTGCATTATTCACTATATACTGACTCTTTTTTAGTTGTTCTAGGTCCTTGTTAAACCTTTCTTGCATCTTCTCAATCCTTGTCTCCAGTCTGTTTATCTGTGATTCCATTTTGATTTCAAGTTTTGGATCATTTTCAGTATCATTATTTTAAATTCTTTATCAGGTAGGTTCCCTAGCTCTTCCTCTTTTGTTTGGTTTGGAGGGTATTTTATCTTGTTCCTTCACCTGTTGGGTATTCCCTTGTTTCTTCATCTTGTTTATATTGCTGCGTTTGGGGTGGCCTTTCTGTATTCTGGCAGTTTGTGGAATTCTCTTTATTGTGGAGTTTCCATTCTTCTAAGTCCTTGTTAAACCTTTCTTGCATCTTCTCAATCCTTGTCTCCAGTCTGTTTATCTGTGATTCCATTTTGATTTCAAGTTTTGGATCATTTTCAGTATCATTATTTTAAATTCTTTATCAGGTAGGTTCCCTAGCTCTTCCTCTTTTGTTTGGTTTGGAGGGTATTTTATCTTGTTCCTTCACCTGTTGGGTATTCCCTTGTTTCTTCATCTTGTTTATATTGCTGCGTTTGGGGTGGCCTTTCTGTATTCTGGCAGTTTGTGGAATTCTCTTTATTGTGGAGTTTCCTCGCTGTGGGTAGGGTTGTATCAGTGGCTTGTCAAGGTTTCTCGGTTAGGGAAGCATGTGTCCCTGTTCTGGATTTCTTCTCTCTGGAATGCAATGAAGTGTCAAGTAATGAGTTATGAGATGTCAATGGTTTTGGAGTAACTTTGGGCAGCCTGTATATTGCAGCTCAGGACTGTGTTCCTGTGTTGCTGGAGAATTTGCATGGTATGTCTTGCTCTGGATCTTGTTGGCTCTTGGGTGGTGCTTGGTTTCAGTGTAGGTTTGGAGGTGTTTGATGAGCTCCTATTGATTAATGTTCCCTGGAGTCAGGAGTTCTCTGATGTTCTCAGGATTTAGACTTAAGCCTCCTGCTTCTGGTTTTTAGTTTTATTTTTACAGTAGTCTCAAGACTTCTCTTTCTATACAGCACCATTGATAAAACATCTAGGTTAAAGATGAAAGTTTCTCCACAGTGAGGGACACCCAGAGAGGTTCACAGAGTTACATGGAGAAGAGAAGAGGGAGGAGGGAGCTAGAGGTGACCTGAATGAGAAGGGGTGGAATCAAAAGGAGAGAGCAAGCTAGCCAGTAATCATTTCCTTATGTGCACTCCACAGTCTGGACCACTCAGAGATGTTCACGGCATTATACAGAGAAGAGAAGAGAAGAGGGAGGAAGGAGACAGAGGTGGCCAGGAGGATAAAAGGGAAAATGAAAAGGAGAGAGACAGATCCATCCAGTATTCAGTTCCCTAAGTGTTCTCCACCGTCTGGAACACATAGAGATTCACAGAGTTGGGTAGAGAAGAGAAGGGGGAGGGAGGAGACAGAGGCGACCTGGTGGAGAAAAAAGAAAGTCCAAAGGAGGAGAGAACAGTCAAGCCAGGAATCTCGCTTCCAAGTAAAAATAGGTACCGAAGATTGGGTTTTTAAAGGTACAAAATTGATAACAACTACCAAAAAGTAAAGATTAAAAATCTAGAGTAGAGGTTGAATTTTCAAAAATACAATATTAAAGAGAAGAAGAAGAAAAAAAAGTCACAAAAATTATTAGAAAAAATATATGAAGTTTGCTTTAAAAATAGGGTCTTTTTTTAAAAAAAGTAATAGTAGGTTATAAAAATGAAAATTAAAGGAGTAAGAGAAGACTTAAAAATTAAAAAAAATTTAAAAAAGAAGAAGAAAAAAAGAATGATCGTAAAAATAGTAAAGATATATCTAGGACTTTCTCTGGTGTTGTTGTGGGCAGTGTGGGGTCAGTTCATTTTCGGATAGTTCCTTGGTCTGGCTTATATTTCTCAAGATCTATAAGCCCCTTCCTATGTAGTCAGTACTAACTACAAGGTTTTAATCTATTGCACCTGTCACTTCCAAGGAGATTCCCTCTGTTTAAGCTTCTTCTGTTTGCTGGTCTCTTCAGTGTCTGATTTCTGCCCTGACAAAAGGGGGGCAGTGGTGGACACTTTTTTTAGGTTCACTTGTTCAGTCACACTGTGGGGAGGGAGGGACGCTGCAAACAAATAACACTGGCATATGCTCACAGTGTCTCAGCCACACTGGGCCTACCCCTGCTCATGGCACACACAGCTCAGGATCTAGGTTGCTCCACCGGGTACCGTCCAAGGCTGGCCCTGGGCTGCATGCACCTCCCAGGTCTAAGCCACTCAGGTTCAGGCACTTAGGTAGTCCTCAGAGGTGCAGAGTCAGTTGGGCCTGTGTTTTGTGCCCTTCCCAGGTCTGAGTAGCTCAGGTGTTTGGCGAGTGCAGTCACTATGACATCGCTTCTCCTGTCCCTGCTGCTAGGCTTTCTGGGTGTACAACTGGTGCACCTTCTCAGGTGGATGATGACTGTCCAGAACCCCAAGAAGTCTTAGTTAGCAAAGGAGCCTGTGTGCAGTTTGCTAGATAATGTCTCTCTGGGGCTGCAATAGCCCCCTTCCAGCCCTTCTGTCTCTGGCTGCCTGTCACCAGAGGGGGATGGTCTGCAGCTGGCTAATTCTGTTCCGTCCTTCGTTCTGTGCGCGGTCTTGGCAGTGTCTTATGTTAGAGCTTTTCACGTGGTAGCTATCCCACAGTCTGGTTTGCTTCCCCAAGTCAGTTCGCTCTGATTACACTCAGAGCATTTGGAGCATTCCGGCCCAATCCAAAGCAATGTAAACCTGTGCCTCCCTGCCAAGCCCCCACTTGCTAAGTGGTGGATGCAGGCACCTGCGCTGCTTCTACACTGGAGGAACTACTGTTGGGCTCGTAATTTGTGGGTTTTAATTATTTATTTATTTTTCTGCCTTGTTATGTTGCCCTCTGTACTTCCAAGGCTCGCAGTGAGAGTGTTTCCTGGTGTTTGGAAGCTTCTCTCTTTTTAAGACTCCCTTCCCAGGACGGAGCTCTGTCTCTACCTACCTCTTTTGTCTCATTTTTTGTCTTTTATATTTTTTCCTGCCTCTTTTCGAAGACAATGGGCTGCTTTTCTGGGTGCCTGATGTCCTCTGCTGGAATTCAGAAGTTGTGTTGTGACATTTACTCAGCGTTTAAATGTTCTTTTGATGAATTTGTGGGGGAGAAAGTGGTCTCCCCGTCCTATTCCTCTGCCATCTTAGGACTGCTCTTCATTTAACTTCTTATCATTTGATCCATTGAATAGGGTCTCCTTATACTTTCAGTTTATATTTTCTTTAAGTATTTTATTTGTGTTAGTCCTAACCCTTCAATTAAATGTAAACTCTTGAGGTCAATAAAAGGCTGTGTCTTTATTTCTAATTGAAAAGTTCTAGCTTTATAACATTTACAGATACATACAAACACACACACATAAAGCTTATCCTCATTATTCAAAGATGTTGTATTGTCAAATTCAATCACTTGCTAAAATTTGTTTGTAAATATAAAATCAATACTCGTGATACTTTTTTGGTCATTTGTGGACAAGCAGAGTCCACAAAAATTGTGAGTTGCTTGAAGTACATGTCCTAATCACATACTGTAAACATGTCCTCTACATGATCTAGTTGATGCCATGTTTTGGTATTTTGGTGCTTTTTGTTGGTGCTTTTGTCTTTTAGAATGACCCTAAGTATAGTGCAGAAGTGCTGTTGAGGTTTCCTCAGTGTAAGAAGGCTGGGACATGCCTTACAGAAAAATCATGTGTGAGATGAGCTTTGTTTAGGCATGAGTCATAATGCTCTTGGCCACGAGTTCAATGTTAATGAATCATGTTATACGTTAAGTAAGATGTCTTTGAGCAGAAACACACATGAAATAAGGTACTTTATTGATCTACTGATGAAAATGTGACCAGAGGCTCACAGGAACCTAACCTTAGGAGCAATTGTTTGATATTCACTAGTTCAGTGTTCCCAGTGACTTTATAGAGCAGAATTACTGCTACTGTGAATAATTACTAATACTATGAATAAATCTCTCTCTCTCTCTCTCTCTGTGTATATATATATATATTATTATATATATATAATCTTCCCAAGAAAGCTGTGGTTATTTCTGTCTTCTCAGGAACTTTCTGTACCCTTTATGGACCCATGAACTTGCAATACCTGTCTTTAGTTGTTCACTTTCCTATTCTAAACTTCCTGACTCCCTCCAGGTACACACTTCTGTCTTTGAGTTAGTAGTTAGACAAACAGCTGAGTTAAAAAACAGCTGAGTTAGCATGTCATTTTGGTTATTGCAAAAGAACCTAATGCTATCTGTCTGTTGTCAAACAAGAGTTTTCTCTCCATTTCAACATGAATCAACAGCCTGTCAATAGTCAGAGGAAAAACAGGCTTTCATTCAGAGATGATAAATGCACAGTCCACTCTCTACCTCTCCCTTCTTGTTCATGATTCTTGTTGCTAATTGCTTATGGTACTCCTGCTGCTTCTAAACCTTTTGGCTAAGATGAAGTGCAGTATGGAGGCTTCTCAGGTGGCATAGTGGTAAAGAATGCACCTGCCAATGCAGGAGATGCAAGAGAAACAGTTTCTATCCCTGGGTCAGAAAGATCCCTTGGAGTAGGAACAGGCAATCCACTTCAGTGTTCTTACCTGGAGAATCTCATGGACAGAGGAGCCTGGTGGGCTACAGTCCACAGGGTCACAAAGAGTTGGACACAGCTGAGAAACTGAGCATACACACTCCTGCCACAGCCTGACGTAATTATATAGAATCATCCTACAGCACAGTGCTGTAGGAGGCCACTAATAAGGATTTGAAGTGGGGATGCTGATTGAAACTGTTTTCCATAATAGCAAGCATAATATGTTTTCATCTGCTTTGATAGACTCTAAATTGTATGCACAGTATGGATTTTGTGATACTCAATAAAAAGCTTCTAGGAAACAGTTCTGAATGGGCTGTTTATTACTGAGTCATCACATGTAACACAGGGTTGCAGCATAAACTTGTATTGGCTCCTGCTGTGATTAGGCAACCTTCAGAGTATATGGAGGATGTGCTCACAATAACCAATGCCACCAGCCAACATTTCCAAGAATGTAAGTTCATCCTGCTGCTCTTCATTGCAAAGATGAGTGATGTTGGATCAGAGCAAAACTTAATTACCATGCCCTATTTGTACTGTCTCATTTCTTCCTCCCAAACTTAATTTCCATAACTGTTATAGAGTATCTTCATTTTATAAGGAAGTTTGAAGTATAAACACAAATATACTTCTTTTAATATAATATAAACTCTAATTTGGAATTTATTTGAAATTTACTATAAACTCTGATGTACAATACTGAATTTTATAGGGATATTCTGCATAAATGAATAGGAATATTTGAATAAATAAGATGCATAGAGAAGCTTTTGATAAGATATATTTATTTTTCCAGTTTCCAGGATGGCTTAGATTTAAGGAACACATTCAGGAGAGTTTTTTTATTTCTCCACTGTTGGCTTTAACTAATTATGTTTGAATCTCCATTCTCCATATGTTGAAGATAATTTGGGAAAATAACATAACTTGTCTGTTATTAGGAAAGGATACTGACTATCCTCTTTAGATTTCAGTGGTCCCATTTGATCTAAAAAATAAAATAAAATGCTGTCCTCCATGCAGTGGAAAGTTCTGTCTCTTCCCAGGTCAGGGCTGACCAAAGGCTTCCCTGGAGGACAGCACTGGGATGGGGGACAACTTTATTTCTTTCAGTATTTCCTGTTTCAACTCTGTTTGCTCTTTTGCTTCAGATGGATCTCTTTGAGTACAAAGTAATGGGGTATTAGAAGAAAAGGCAATAAAAGTGATTTTCCTGTCTCTGTTTCCAATTCTTGATTGTTTGTTTCATGGTCTCCATCAAGCACCACTCTCTTATGAAGGACTTTTGAGGGTTTTTAAGAAACACCACTTCTACTCAACATAGTTTTGGAAGTTTTAGCCACAGCAATCAGAGAAGAAAAAAGAAATAAAAGGAATCCAAATTGGAATAGAAGTGAAATTCTCACTGTTTGCAGATGACGTGATCTTCTACATAGAAAATCCTAAAGATGCCACCAGAAAATTACTAGAGCTAATCAATGAATATAGTAAAGTTGCAGAATATAAAATTAAAACACAGAAATCCTTTGCATTCCTATACACTAACAATGAAAAAACAGAAAGAGAAATTAAGGAAACAATTCTATTCACCATTTCAATGAAGAGAATAAAATACTTAAGAATAAATCTACCTTAAAAAAAAGACCTATATATGTAAAACTATAAAACACAGAAGAAAGAAATAAAAAATGACACAAATAGATGGAGAAATATGCCATGTTTATCCATCAGAAGAATCAATATAGTGAAAATGAGTATACTACCCAAAGCCATCTATACATTCAATGCAATCCCTATCAAGCTACCAACAATACTTTTCAGAGAACTAGAATAAATACTTTCATAATTTGTATGGAAATACAAAACACCTCGAATAGACAAAGCAATCTTGAGAAAGAAGAATGGGACTGGAGGAATCAACCTGCTTGACTTCAGACTATACTACAAAGCCACAGTCATCAAGACAGTATGGTATTGGCACTAAGACAGAAATATAGATCAATGGAACAGAGTAGAAAGCCCAGAGATAAATCCACACACCTATGGACACCTTATCTCCGACAAAGGAGGAAAGAATATACAATGGATTAAAGACAATCTCTTTAACAAGTGCTGCTGGGAAAACTGGTCAACCACTTGTAAAAGAATGAAACTAGAACACTTTCTAACACCGTACACAAAAATAAGCTTAAAATGGATTAAAGATCTAAATGTAAGACCAGAGACTATAAAACTCCTAGAAGAAAACATAGGCAAAACAGTCTCTGACATAAATCACAGCAGGATCCTCTATGACCCACCTCCCAGAATACTGGAAATAAAAGCAAAAGTTAACAAATGGGACTTAATTAAACTTAAAAGCTTTTGCGCAAAGAAGGAAACTATAAGCAAGGTGAAAAGACAACCTTTAGAATGGGAGAAAATAATAACAAACGAAGCAACTGACAAAGAATTAACCTCAAAAATATATAAGCAGCTCATACAGCTCAATTCCAGTCAAAAAATGGGTCAAAGAACTAAATAGACATTTCTCCAAAGAAGACATATGGATGGCTAACAAACACATGAAAAGATGCTCAACATCACTCATTATCACAGAAATGCAAATCAGAACCACAATGACGTACCATTTCACGCCAGTCAGAATGGCTGCAATCCAAAAGTCTACAAGCAATAAATGCTGGAGAGGGTGTGGAGAAAAGGGAACCCTCTTAAACTGTTGGTGGGAATGCAAACTAGTACAGCCACTATGGAGAACAGTGTGGAGATTCCTTAAAAAACTGGAAATAGACCTGCCATACGACCCAGCAATCTCAGTGCTGGGCATACACACTGAGGAAACCAGAATTGAAAGAGACACATGTACTCCAGTGTTCATCGCAGCACTGTTTATAATAGCCAGGACATGGAAGCAACCTAGATGTCCATCAGCAGATGAATGGATAAGAAAGCCATGGTACATATTCACAATGGAATATTATTCAGCTATTGAAAAGAATGCATTTGTATCATTTCTAATGAGGTGGATGAAACTGGAACCTATTATATAGAGTGAAGTAAGTCAGAAAGAAAAACACCAATACAGTATATTAAAACATATATATGGAATTTAGAAAGATAGTAACAATAACCCTATATGTGAGACAGCAAAAGAAACACAGATGTAAAGAACAGACTTTTGGACTCTGTGGGAGAAGGCGAGGGTGGGATGATTTGAGAGAACAGCATTGAAGCATGTATATTACCATATGTGAAACAGATCACCAGTCCAGGTTTGAGGCATGAGACAGAACGCTCAGGGCTGGTGCTCTGGGAAGACCCTGAGGGATGGGATGGGGAGGGAGGTGGGAGGGGCGTTCAGGATGGGGAACACATGTACACCCATGGCTGATTCATGTCAATGTATGGCAAAAACCACTACAATATTGTAATGTAATTAGCCTCCAGTTAAAAAAAAAAAAAAAAGAAAGAAAGAAACACTTCCTACTCTCTGTCTCTTTCATCTGTGCTGAAGACCTCTGTCCTGTAACCTACAGTTCTTCCTCAACTCCTGCTCAGGATTTCTTCCGGGACTGCTCATTCCAGCAAGAAGCCTTTGAAAGCAAGATCCTTTAAAAAAAGATCTAGCTCAGTTCTCTTCTGCAATGTCTACTTGGCTTATAGGAAAACTCACAGATCCTTGTTCTGCTGAACTCTGGAAATGTGTGCCATTCACACGGCTCTCTCTGCTTGCTTTCAGGCAAGGACCACACACTGGTCATCAGGCTTCCCAAATTCCAAGGGACATTCCTCAAAGTTTCCAAAGACCTCTTTCATTGCATATAGCCATGGTTCTCTGGTGGTGTCCTAGTCCATGTGGGCTGCTCTAACAAAATACCACAGACTGGGTGGCTTATTAACAACACATATTTCTTTCTCACAATTCTGGAAACAGAGAAATCCAAGATCAGAGTGTTGGCAGATTTGATAGCTAGTGAGGACCCACTTCCTGGTTCCTACACAGCTATCTTCTTGCTGCGTCCTTACATGGAAGAAGAGATGAGGGAGCCTCTGGGGTCACTTTGACAAGGGCACTACTCACATTCATGAGGGTTCCACTCTTGTGACCAATCACTTCTCAAGGCCCACATCTTAATTCTATCACATTGAGGGTTAGGATTTCGACATATGCATTGGGTGGGGGGACATAAACATTTAGTCTATAGCAGACAGCATCCAACCCACAGTTCCAAAGCTCCAGAAATACTAAATCTGGAGGTCAATATTCCTTTCTTCTGAATGTCCCTCAGTTTCACTTTCAGAGGTTGACTTGCTCCCATTTAGCCTGTAATTTGAAAGAAGACAGTCTCTTGCCTATGTCACAGTATTCTTTATTTTTATTAATTCCCTTCCAACATCCTTTCCTCTCTTATCAACCTCTCTTGAATTTCTTATCATGTCATTAAGGGCAGAGGCAGAACATGGGCTAAGGGTTACAGAGGCAATTTTACCCACCTTTTAGAATATCCATCATGAAAGCTGTATTTGCATGTGTGATCCATTGCCCTCAGGTTTGGGACCTCACTAGAAAACCAGAAACATAACATATACATATGGACTGAGTATGCTCCTTCCAGTTTCATATGTTGAAACCCCTACCCCACCCAAATGGGATGGTATTAGGAGACAAGGCCTTTGGGAAATAATTAGAATTAAATGAATGGGATTAGAGTCCTTATGAAAGTCACGAGAGCACCTGTTTTCTCTCTCTGCTCTCTACCATATGAAGATATAAGGCCAATCTGGCAGTCAGCATCACAGAGGAGGATTTTCACCAGAACTTGACCTTGTAACATCTTGATGTTTGACTTCTAGGCCACAGAACAGGGAGAAATGAAATTATGTTATTTATAAGCCAACCAGTGTACGGTTTGCAATAGCTGCCTGAACCAAAGAGTGTGCTTATAAAGCCAGCCAAGCCCACTACTATTTCGGTTTGTTTTACAATACATTTTATAGACTCACAGGAAAGATAAGGATAGTAGATGTCAGTTAATTCACCCACATAATGGTTAACTTTCTTCAGCAATATCCCTGACAATAATTCATTTGGCCTCAATATCTCCAGTCGTGGTGAAAGCTCAATCTGTTTGGGAACCACTCCAGTTTTATCTGTTCATGGATCAAGCCAAAGTCTGCTTCTTTCTAATTTCCCCCAATACTCCTGCTCATTCTGTTCTTTTAGCTAAATAGGACAAGCTGTTCTCTCTCTTTTACACAAGAATCTTTAAACATCTAAGGAAAACACAAATGTTTTTCCTTCTTTCTTCCTTGAAGACTCTGTATTCCCATCAGCTCCACTGAAAAAGAGCATTTCAAATCCTGTTAGAACAGAGATATTTTTTGGACACAGTTTACTTGTCGAAGTAGAGTCAAGTTCAACTTATACTGAGTAGAATGGGAGAATTGTCACATTTGTTTTTGGATATCCTGCTTCTAAAATCCCCTCCTGCCACCCATGAGTCACCTTTTCCTGGGGGAATCTTATCTCTTCTGTGGAATTCAGACATCATCTGCTACATCTCCCTGTCCCCCTCCTCTGTTGTTAAAACTACTTTATATATACACTTTTATTTTGTATATATCACATTGAATGGTGATTTATTTATTTGTTCATTCAGTCATTATTTATTTACCTCTGTGTTCTCATTAAATGCTAAGCTCCCTGAGACGAGGACAAGGTGTTACTCATCACTGGGTTCCTCTTTATGTTAGGCACACGCTAGAGATTCAGTAAATGATGTCGACTAAATGGATAATTGACTATGGACTAAGACTCCCTTCAGCCTTTTTTAGCAGTTGTAGCACGTGGCTGAGTCATGTTGAGCCCCTTGCCAATTTATATTTCCAAAACTTTTTCACTTCTGCTCAGCTGAACCAGGTTTACTCTATCACACTTACACCTACATATGTATATTTTAATTTTACATATGTGTTGACAAAATTAAGATCTGAGGAGTATATTTTAATTAATATAATTATTAATCCAACAACAAACTGTGGAAAATTCTTAAAGAGATGGGAATACCAGACCAACTTACCTACCTCCTGAGAAATCTGAATGCAGGTCAGGAAGCAACAGTTAGAACCAGACATGGAACAAAAGACTGGCTCCAAATCGAGAAAGGAGTAAGGTCAAGGCTGTAATAAGAGATGTGGGTTTGGTCCCTGGTCTAGAAGTTCCCCTGGAGTGGGGCATGGCAACCCACTTCAGTATTCTTGTCTAGTTTATGTAAAACTTCCTGAAATGTAAGCCATCAAAAACCAGAGAACCTACAAAGCCAACAAGGTTAAGAAGATTTTTTGTTTTCGCTTTTGCTCTATTTTGATAGCAGAGAGAAGAGTGAGGGCAGAGCGAGCTTTCACTCCTGGCCCCAAGCCTGTATTTTGGGCAGTGTGATCCCTTTGTGGGTTCGTGTCCATAGCACATCATATAGATTCCTTTACTGTATTTCTGTGTCTTTCCCTCCCTGAAGCCCAGATCAACTTGCTCATTTTCATTTGGCATAAAGTGCTACAAAACATCTGAACAACCAAAGTATGTTTTCAAGCCATAGAATGCTGGACAGGTACAATAGAGACTCACTTCCCCATTTGGGATTTTCTGTTCCTTTGAACTTCCTTTATTTCCCTTTGATTTTTCACGTGGTTGGTGCATAGAGTTTATTATGATCCATCATATTTGAAAGTCTATATATGATGTGAGAGCTGTGGTCAAAAAACCTTATAATTCTACTTTAAACATTTATCATAAAATTATCATTTTTCCATTAACCGTGTCTTTATTTACAGGATGCTCAAGTTCGCTTTGTTTCTCTTCTGGATCTGTGCCCTCCTCCCTACACCCCACCCTGGGAGTAAATGCTTCTAGTTATATAATAGATCTCCATGGGAAAATCAGATCAGGTTATATTAAACTTATTGGACTTCGCTATTCAACATTTATTATCGTAAGTGCCTGAGAACACAAGAAAGAATGAGAAATGAATGTGAGGAATCAGGTAAAGATTAGGAGAATGTGGTGAAATGATTCTAAAATATCTTTATCTGTGGTCTAAACTATCACTTTAACATTTTTAGATCATTCATCTAAGGGTCCTTTTTCTACAAACAAATGCAATTTTTCAGACCCCTTCATGATTATATTCACTAGAAACAAAAGTGTGTTCCAGTAGTAGTCTGATTTCTTTATATGTCATCAAGATTTTAAGTAGTTTTCCTCTATTTCCTAATCCTTGTAAACTCTCTAAATTCAACTTTTGCATTATCTCAAACATTTAGCACATCATTGGTGCTCAATAAATGTTTAACAGTTGCAATACTTATATTTAACAGCTGCAACATTGACTCTAAGGACAGCTGCATTTTAATGATGTGTGAAATGATTTATATGTAAGCTGTTCAAACTCACAACTAAAGCACTTAGCACTTTAGGCTCCCCTGGGATGAAAGGTGATAGATGAAGGTAAAATGTTATTATTATTTAATTCCGAAAGAAGTAAATTACACTGGCAAAATGCTATTTGATGTTGCTGGCAAACCACTGTGGTCTAATGCTTTGCTGACACCAGGAAACATGGTCCAGTGGTTGGAGCTGTGGTGTAGGAGGCAGGAGTCCTGGGTACTATTTCTGGTTAATTCACTGACTTCCTGGGTGACCTTGGTCAACTCACTTAACCTCTTCATGCCTCAGTCTCCCTCCTTTGGAGTGGAGAAGGACAAAGCTTTTCAAAATTCTGCTCTGAAGGGACATTTTAACAGTAAAACTTTGACATACTTCATTAATAGTATTTCTGTGGTAATGTTTTTGTCTGTTTTTTTTTTTTTTTTTACAGCTGTGCTGTTGGCTATAGGAAGGCAGTACATAGTAACATGCCCTTAGCTGGAACACACAGCACTCAGAATGGCCATGGGCTCAGGATTCTATATTTCAGAACAGACCCCAACGTTATCACTGCCTCAAGACACTTTGATTCCACAGCTTGTCCATGCACAGGTCTTACCACTTTGTCCTCACCATTTAAAAATAGACTTTGAAAAAAAGAAATAAGCACTTTTCCTGAATCCATGGTGCTTAGAACAGTCTGGATTGTGAATCAATTCTGGCAGTAAGCAGGGAAGAACTTCTTCATGTATTTGAGGAAAATAACAAACAAGCTCCCAAATTTAAAGCTTCTGTTGACTCCTAAGTTGTAGAATAGAACCAGTAGGGGATCATTATTTCTGTCTGTTTCAACTTTGTGAACCTATTGAATGTCCTGTAGTGTAAACAGAGAGCATTTCAGATTTTGTAGGAAAGAGAGCTGAGCACTGAAGAACTGATGCTTTTGAACCGTGGTGTAGGAGAAGACTCTCGAGAGTCCCTTGAAGTGCAAGGAGATCCAACCAGTTCATCCTTAATGAGATCAGTCCTGAATATTCACTGGAAGGACTGATGCTGAAGCTGAAACTCCAATACTTTGGCNGAGCTGAGCACTGAAGAACTGATGCTTTTGAACCGTGGTGTAGGAGAAGACTCTTGAGAGTCCCTTGAAGTGCAAGGAGATCCAACCAGTTCATCCTTAATGAAATCAGTCCTGAATATTCATTGGAAGGACTGATGCTGAAGCTGAAACTCCAATACTTTGGCCACCTGATGTGAAGAACTGACATTTGAAAGAGACCCTGATGCTGGGAAAGATTGAAGGCAGGAGGAGAAGGGGATGACAGACCATGAGATGGTTGGATGGCATCACCGACTCAATGGACATGAGTTTGAGTAAACTCCAGGAGTTGGTGATCAACAGGGAGGCCTGGTGTGCTACAGTCCATGGTGTTGCAGAGTCGGATATGACTGAGTGACTGAACTGAACTGATCTTGAATTCTGACCACTTTTCTTCACTCTGAATTCCTGGAATGGCTATTTAGGCTGCTGTATAGCTAGACAGACATATAGCACTTTATTCACACCACCTGTCAGATGTAAGTTCTTTAGGAAATAGGTCGTAAGAGATTTGAAGTATAAAGAAGAAAAAAGAGAGGATAAGAGATCAGTATATAAAATAAATTCAGTTTTCTTGATTAATTGACTGAAATTTTCTAATGAAATTCTTTCTTAATGGCTTCTTATCACTTATAAAAATGTATTGCACTTTTCTTAGGGGTATGAAGATCTGTAACTGACTTGGATTTTTGTTTTAACTATCTTTAGAAAGACAACAATTAGCATATGCTTACAAAGTGCAGTGGCTCCTGTTCAGGGAAATTTAAGTGACCTTGAAGGATGTTGGGAAATAATAGTGATCTTAAAGGGGCAAAAAAAGATTATATGGTGAAAAATACATGCAGCTATACTTTTGAGGTTATGAGTTATGGCTGCTGTACTACCATCATAGTTCTTCTTTACTGATGGTAGTTATAAATTGATTTATTTCTATTTCATGATTTCTATTACTTTTAACAAAAGTATCTTATGTAAAATTTGTGCTTTGTGTATTATAAGAATGAGTACTAAATTTTATGACTCACACATGTGAATTGAAAAGCAAATAAAAAATTGGTTAGTTACCTATTTCCACTTTTAATCAAGAAGTTTATGATACATAAAAATAACTTTTTTCATAAAAAGTTATGAAAACTACTTTTTTGTTAATGTTTTAATTCAAATCCCCATAGGAAAACACTGATTATAGCACAATGTTGTCTGAAACTCTGTTTTACCCCATTATAATCATTGCTTTTTTAAAGATTTTGGTTAATTTAAAGTTTCTTGGGAATTTAACTTTTAGATTTTGGCAGAAAAGGCAGTATGTGCTAAATGCTCACAAATCCTCTTCTGACAAAATATGTGTACATACTGTACTTAAGCTTAATACAGGCAGTAAGAAATCTAAGGATTTTATGCCAAATGAAATAAAATGTTAGGCAAAGAGAGTTGCTAATGATTATTAAATAATTTCATTGTTGATTTCACTATGTTGACTATGGGGGTATTCTGAGGAGATATAAATACATCTATTATTGAGGGCAAAGGTGGCTGTTAACCTGTGAAAGAGGTATTAAACAGAACAGTAGTTTTTAATTAAAAAAGCAGTACATTTTATAGAATTAATGCATTAAGCCAGATTTATCCCATAGGTAGTTTGCCTCAAATCTTTATGCCTCAATTAAATCAGACAAAACTGAATTATTTTTATTTGCTTGACTTACTATGGTAAAAACAATACAGTAACTGACTACCAGGTTTTATCAACAACCCTATGAAATATGTATTACTAACCACAAAGAAAAGTGCAGTAACTTGTCCAAGATGACACTGCCAACAGATTATAGAGTTGGGACAGCATGATATCACTCCAGAGTGTGCACTCAGAATTTCACTGTATTTCGATCTCTACAGGTTTATGAATGCTGCAGAACTGGTATGATTGGCCTTAGGTATGCTATGCTGTTGCCCATGTTAGCAAAATTACCTTTGGGAGATTCTGATTCAGCTCTTTTCCCCACAACACACATAAGCCCAGATACACACACAAACACATATATTATCATTTTGTATAAACTGTGGAAAATTCTGAAAGAGATGGGAATACCAGACCACCTGATCTGCCTCTTGAGAAATCTGTATGCAGGTCAGGAAGCAACAGTTAGAACTAGACATGGAACAACAGACTGGTTCCAAATAGGAAAAGGAGTACATCAAGGCTGTATATTGTCACCCTGCTTATTTAACTTCTATGCAGAGTACATCATGAGAAACGCTGGACTGGTAGAAACACAAACTGGAATCAAGACTGCTGGGAGAAATATCAATAACCTCAGATATGCAGATGACACCACCCTTATGGCAGAAAGTGAAGAGGAACTAAAAAGCCTCTTGATGAAAGTGAAAGAGGAGAGTGAAAAAGTTGGCTTAAAGTTCAACATTCAGAAAATTAAGATCATGGCATCTGGTCCCATCACTTCATGGGAAATAGATGGGGAAATAGTGGAAACAGTGTCAGACTTTATTTATTTGGCTCCAAAATCACTGCAGATGGTGATTGCAGCCATGAAATTAAAAGATGCTTACTCCTTGGAAGAAAAGTTATGACCAACCTAGATAATATATTCAAAAGCAGAGACATAACTTTGCTGACTAAGGTCTATCTAGTCAAGGCTATGGTTTTTCCTGTGGTCATGTATGGATGTGAGAGTTGGACTGTGAAGAAGGCTGAGAATCAAAGAATTGATGCTTTTGAACTGTGGTGTTGGAGAAGACTCTTGAGAGTCCCTTGGACTGCAAGGAGATCCAACCAGTCCATTCTAAAGGAGATCAGCCTTGGGATTTCTTTGGAAGGAATGACACTAAAGCTGAAACTCCAATACTTTGGCCACCTCATGCAAAGAGTTAACTCACTGGAAAAGACTCTGATGCTGGGAAGGATTGGGGGCAGGAGGAGAAGGGGACGACAGAGGATGAGATGGCTGGACGGCATCACTGACTCAATGGATACGAGTCTGAGTGAACTCCGGGAGTTGGTGATGGACAGGGAGGCCTGGCGTGCTGCAATTCATGGTGTCACAAAGAGTCGAACAGGACTGAGAGACTGAACTGAACTGAAGGCAATTCAAAGTGTCATAATACTATCTCAGAAGTTTGAAGATCTACAAGTAATAAAAAAGTTCACAGTAATGTACTTAAATAACGAATCATGAGGGTTTGAAATATTATTCTATTTTTAAACTAGCCTGCCAGAGATTCATGGATGCTAGGAGGAAACATGAGATTCTTGGGTCAGAAAAAAAAGACTTGATTATTCATGGCAAGACAGGCAGCCTAAGCTTCTTGATTGCCTCGATTTCCGTCTCCACCCCTAGATCCCAAGGTGGTCACTTGGAGATGGACCCAGGGAGATGCTGGGCACCTAGTATATTTGTGTCACAGAGAAAAAAAAATTCCAGTCTTTAAGGGGGGTTACAGAAAACTTGCTCAACCTTTGCCCAGAGGAAGACCTCATTATTTTTTTTTTTATTATCTTTATTATATTGGGCAGCAAATAAATTTGCCCTCTGCCGTAGAAGGTGATGCTATTTTTAGAATACCCCAAGGCTGTTTTTCGCTCTTGCAAAGAGTGCCTTGAAAATACCTTTTTGAAATTGTTGTTGTTGTTTAGTCATTTGTGTCTGACTCTTTGCAACCCCATGGACTGCAGCATGCCAGGCTCCTCTGTCCTCCACTATCTCCGAGAGTTTGCTCAAGCTCATATGCATTGAATCAGTGTTGCTATCCCAGTAGTCATGTACGGATGTGAGACTTGTATCATAAAGAAGGCTGAGCACTGAAGAATAATTGAAATGATAGTCTGGAATAAAAGTTTCCAGTGACTCTGCTCATAGTGAAAGTAAAAAAGTGAAAGTTTCTGAGTCGTCTCCAACTCTCTGCAACACCATGGACTATACAGTCCATGGAATTCTCCACATGAGAATACTGGAGTGGGTTGCCATTTCCTTCTCCAGACTCTGCTTATAAGACATGCATATATACAAAGGGAAACCATAAAAAAAATTTTCCTCAAAATATATTTTCTATAATCCATGCTAAATTAATTGACACACATTCTATTGAAATTAATAGGCAAATCTTATATTTTCTATTTTATAGATTTTTATATTATACAATGATTCTCTGAGTATTAATGTAGCTTTCATAACTTAAAAATAATTTAGTTGATAAAATATATATCCAGTTGTTTGGGAAAAATCCCAAGTATACAAATCGATGTTTAAAGGAAATAATTATTATACAATAAGAATTAGTATAAAACATTTTTATCTAATACTATTTTATATTCTTTGTTTATTTTTTACTAGCTACTTGACCAGGGGTAGAGATGCTAAGTGTCCCAGGGTATGTATTGGGATCACTGGCAATTGAAGAAGGACTAGAAATAAAGATAATACACTTCCTACTTTATATAATAAATCTTTAGCAAAAGATGACCTGAATTGATACCCTATGGAAGACTATATTTATTATGTCAAGCAACAAAACTCTGTATTAGAATACCATCATATGTGTAAGGTATTTGTTTCCCAGATTCTAAGGTGTGTAACTTCTAAATGTGCCCAACTTGGGACTAAGGCATCCTTTAATTATGGGAAGAATTTGAATCTAATGAATGTGGTCTACTCCAGGAATTTCAAAGAAATTAAATTCCTATTACTAGGCTCTTTTATTTAGACAAGGCATGTAAGATTTTAGTCCATTGTGATGGACAAAAACTAAGCCACAGAAACTTATTTTTCTAACATTAATAAGCAAAGAAGAAATATTAATATGATGTTGCTGTATAGAGGATATGTGAGAATTGGAGATAGGAAGGCTCATGTTTTCTATTGCAGCTCCTACCTAAAAAGAGACAAGGGAAGAAGTGAAAGTCACTGGCAGCTTGAGGAGAATTAAAGCAAGCAGCCACAGGGCAGTAAATGTTGTTGATCATTTACTCAGCAGCACTCTTTGGAGCTGTGGCTATTTCAACACCAAATGAGATTATTGTTTCTCATTGTGGGTAGACCTTCTATTATTATTGATGACTGACACAAGGTGAAAAATGGCTACAATCGTACAACATCCAAAATATGTTTGTAGTAAATTCTGGAAGATTTGGCCTCATCCATCACTTGAATAGATTGTCCTAAATACACAAGATCATTCAACCCACAGCATCTTTGTAGCAGTTGACAAGCTATCCTAGTTCAGTGGGACCTTCAGCAATGTGAAATGAGTGGAATGTTCTCATCAGAAGTCAAAATCTAAAAAGCAAAATTTTATCTGTCAAGTGGTCAAGTATGTTAAAGCTGAAAACTATAGCTGCTAAGACACTTAGGTCTTTTTTTAGACTGTTTTCCTGGCAAGTGAGGTGTCCTTTTATTCACAATTCACTTTCTTTTACAGTGACAATTCATAATTCTTGGTTCACTTACATGTAAGCTCTGGGCTAATAACATTAAGGTCAAGTTAACAAACTTACAGGCTTCTAATCACTATGTGATTATCAGTCTGGGATATATTTTAATGACTATATTTTCAAATTTTGTCTGCTTCCAGAGGTGTCCTTTTATTCACAATTCACTTTCTTTTACAGTGACAATTCATAATTCTTGGTTCACTTACATGTAAGCTCTGGGCTAATAACATTAAGGTCAAGTTAACAAACTTACAGGCTTCTAATCACTATGTGATTATCAGTCTGGGATATATTTTAATGACTATATTTTCAAATTTTGTCTGCTTCCAACAGTTCTTAGCTCTAGACGCATCACAGAATGAATGAAAATTCCCTATGAAAAATCAATATGGACTTTGATTCAATGCCTAATGTATTACCATTATTATTAATTATTCTTTTTCTGGTGTTTATCATACCACCACTGTAATAATGGTCATGGTAACGAAGACGATACAATATATATTTACAATTTATATTTATATACAATAATATATTTTTCTCACAGACAGCTTCAATTCAGGTTAGTTCTAATAGAAACTTGTCATCTAAAATTGTGTCATTACTTGGGAGTGAGGTAAAGTTGTCAAATAAAAAATACATGATGGTCAATTAAATTTGAATTTTAGATAAGGGATGAATTTTTTAAATTTTAGTGTATCCTAAACATTGCATGGACATCCTTATACTAAATAACTGTTAGGTGTTTAAATTCAACTGTATCTATCTACGTATATCAATATCTGCTCATATGTGTGTGTGTGTTAGTCACTCAGTCATGCCTGACTCTACCACCCCATGGTTGTAGCCTGCCAGGCTTCTCTGTCCATGGAATTCTCCAGGCAAGAATACTGAAGTGGGTAGCCATTCCCTTCTCCAAGGGATCTTCATAAATTCAACTGTATCTATCTACGTATATCAATATCTGCTCATATGTGTGTGTGTGTTAGTCACTCAGTCATGCCTGACTCTACCACCCCATGGTTGTAGCCTGCCAGGCTTCTCTGTCCATGGAATTCTCCAGGCAAGAATACTGAAGTGGGTAGCCATTCCCTTCTCCAAGGGATCTTCCCTACCCAGGGATTGAACTTGGGTCTCCTGCATTGCAGGTGACACTTTCCATGCATGCACCTATATCACCCCAAACAAGAACTAAAGCACTTTCATCACTCCTGAAAATTCCATCTGTGTTTTTACACTTGTATCCTATCCTTCTACCCTCAAGCAATAACTTTTCAATTTCTGTCACCATGTTCTCTAATCACTAAGTCACGTCCAACTCTTTTGTGACCCCATGGACTGCAGTCCTTCTGTCCAGGGGAGCCTCTGTCCATGGGATTCCCCAGGCAAGAATACTGGATGGGTTGCCATCCATGGGATCCTCTGTCCATGGGATTGTCCAGGCAAGAATACTGGATTGGTTGCCATTTCCTTCTCCAGGGGATCTTCCCCACCCCGGGATCAAACCTGGGTCTCCTACATTGCAGGAGGATTCTTTACCATCTGAGCCACCAGTTAAGCCCAATTATATATTAATTTGGCAGCCTTAGCGTCCCCACTCCAGTACTCTTGCCTAGAAAATCCCATGGATGGAGGAGCCTGGTAGGCTGCAGTCCATGGGGTTTCTAAGAGTCAGACACGACTGAAAGACTTCACTTTCATTTTTTACTTTCATGCTTTGGAGAAGGAAATGGCAACCCACTCCAGTGTTCTTGCCTGGAGAATCCCAGGGACGGGGGAGCCTGGTGGGCTGCCGTCTATGGGGTCTCATGAAGTCGGACACGACTGAAGCGACTTAGTAGTAGTAGTATAGTAGTAGTAGTATAGTAGTAGTAGTAGTAGTGTAGGGGAAACAGATGCTTGCAAAGAGAAAGATACCTATAGAAGTCTGAAATAGAAAAGCTGAGGACACACTTGTGAAGACAGCAAGGCAGTTCTGGAAAGGTTTCCTCTTTCTCTTTTTCCCAAGGAAGATGGAAGCCGTTTACTAAGGCAAAAAACATTTGTCCCCATCACAGTTCTGGCTCATTTAGACAAGAACTGTCGATCTCTACAGGACACTGGTTTCAATTGCATGGGTCAACTTGAACGCAGGTTTTTCTTTTCAATAAATATAGTATGTGTATTTTCATTTTACAGATTTAAAAATTAACTCAGTGTGGGAAAACGTGTGTGTTTGATTAGAGATCACAATATGTGAAATGAAAAGAACTAGGGTTTGAGTTCTGATTTGGTCTAAACTGTTCCAGCTTCCTGCCCTTGGGTGAGTCATTTATTAATCCTTTTGTTTTTGAAGCTGATATAGCAGTGGCCTCTTTTCACTTGCAGGGGTTGGGCAGCCCTAAACACCACATCATTCAAGTGCCAACTGTATTCTCTTTTTCCCTAGAACTAAAAAAATAAACACATCACTGTACGAGGAGGGAGACTGATTTAGTATTTTTCTCCGAGTGCAGTGAAGCCACTAGATGGCAGTATCAGTTCATCATACCCCCACCCCCTCCCCAGCAATCTGGAGCCGATTTTCTGTACCTTGTCCTCTTTCTCTTTGCAGGTTTCAGCTTGTCACTTTTCTTCTCCTTCTTTGTTTGCTATTTTTACTTTTATTCAAATGCCAGGAAAGCCAGCCGGTGGAAGAAATCATGCCGTGGTCCACACGTTTTGTCACAGGGTACTGTGATTGAAAAGCATGGCTGCTGGAGCTGAGTCTCCGGCAGGAGAGCAAAGGGGCTTTTGCACTGGAAGTTGTGACATAGTAGATGAGGACATGGAGTTCTGTGCTTTGCTAAGCCTTGTGGACCGAAGATCCAGCCTCCTGTGTGTGGGAATCCAGCTCAGCTGTTGTCAGACAGCCAGGTGAGAGGAGTAGATGGGGACAAAACCTCACCTCAGACTTCTGAAGACTGGAGATGAAAGTTTAGTAGTTGTAAGGTGCTAGCTCTCAAGACATAAAGTTTATATTTATAGAAATAGAACCACTGAATTGCAAAGCTGTACACATGGAAGGGTTTGGAATTGATCTTGAATTTGTAGAGTGTGTACTCCTTGCAGATTTTTCAAGTCGCAGGAGAGCTTCATTTTGTTAAAAGGCAGAATGCCCTAGAACTCTTTCTGAGAGGAAGGAGAGTGATAGCAAATACTGTGTAGAAAATGTGGTAAATGAGTTTGCATTCCATTCTCATTCTTACTAAGAGCATGTTATCCATGTGGTGAGGGTACCCCTCACAGTGAAATTCCTTTCACTCCCATCTCTTGTGTTGGTCCCAGCCATGGTGATGCACAATAAGATCTGCATGAGGCAAGATCTTTGCAGAAGTTTTTGGTATCCATATTGGCTAAAACCCCTCTCTCAGAATCCATACTTTAATCCTTTCCAGAGATACAACTTCTTTCATTTGACTATTTCAAAACAGAAATGAACACAGTTAGAGTCTTACTTGTACTACTTCATTGTTCTTCACGTTTGCCAACCTAAAATCAGATATAATATTTTTTAGCTTAATATTTTTTCTCATCCTTCTTTCATTTAGTGGAGAAAAATAGGTATACTATTCATCTGACATGTTAGATACAGATACATATCTCCTGAATTCTTTTCTGAGTTTGGAAACAGTAACTCCTACCAAGAGAGTCTTGTGTAAGTACAGTGGACCTTATCTTTACCACCACTGACAATCAGCTGCTTAGCAATGAACATATCTGAGGAAAGGGGAGCACCTGTTAGAAACTCCTGGAACTCGCCATGGTGGCCAAGCTCCATTCACTTTAGATCTTCCTTCAAGAATCGTCAACCCCTGGGTAACTCCTGACTCTAGAAATATGTCAACTGTCAGGTCCTTCTTGCCTAGAACATTTTTAAAAATGGAACTCTGTATGTAAAATTCTATTTTGCAATTATTCACAATTTATTTATTTTATTCTGCACTGATAATTATGAGAAAATGGTTTTCTTTAAAGGAGCCTTTAATACTGTATATCAGGATATTGACAAATGGACAAACACAAGTTACTTTTCAAAAATATTTCCCACTAATCGATAATTCGAGGCCATTTTCCATTCATTCATTTATACCTTATTCACTTATTTGACAAATACCTATTAAACATCTTCTATGTGCCAAGCACTGTACCAAGAGTTGAGAAAACAAAATGCAAAGATTGAAATGGATATTGCCCTAGCCTTCATAGAACTTAAAGTACATGAGATGGTTTATTTTAATGGGTATTGTGCATGCACTTCGTGATTTTAAAATCAGAATCAGTGTAATGTTGTGGAGAGGGAAACTAACAATTTATGTATGCTTCCTATTTTATGCCTATGTTATCTCATTTTGCACCTTTCACTCTAGCACACCATCTTACATCATGAAAGCCTATATCAAACACATTTATCTCTTTTAAACAATTGTTTTAAAGTTTATCTGAAAACAAAAAATAAAGTGTATCTGGTTGGAAATTGTCAGTGTATTTCCTAACTATCATTTCTATCCATATACTTATTCAACCACAAACATTTGTTGAAAGACTATCGAGTGTCACATATGCTCTAGATGTAGTGAATGGATCAATAAATAAGATGGGCATTATTCCTGCTGTCATGGAGATATCTGCATAGCCATAACAATTATGCATTAGAACAAGGAATTTTACTGTTCTAGTATTAATTAAAACTAATTCATTTTCTTAGTGAAGAAGAGATATTGTTTTTTCCTGTGGATACTGGATTCTTATATCTATATTCCAGAAGTCAATGAACCTATTCTCAGCACAGGAGAGTAAGTGTGTGAGAAAGTGGAGACAGCAGTCTTCTTCTGTGTTGAGATTTCCAAAAGAATGCAGACTGGAGGTCTGATGCCCCAGATGAAATGTGTATTCCTTACTCCTCTATCCACTCCATAATAAAGGTATATCAAAACAGGAGACAGGATTTATAGAAATAAATAGACATGTGCCCACTCTGTTCTCTAAATGTTGAAAAGTGATTGTTAAAATGACTTTTTTTTTAGAGAATAGTAATAATAATTTTTACTTTCAAAACAATGTTTTATGGGTTGTCAGGTATCGACTCATTTACTTCTCTTGAGGTTCTCTCTCTCTCTCTCTGTGTCTCTTTCATTTGATCACTAAGAGAACTCAAGAAACTTCTCCTAGAATCCAGAGAGGTGGTCAAGCATCCTATAGTATAAATTGCTTAGCAATAGGTGGTGAAGAAAATTTTTCACAAGGATATTGACATAAACTTTCCTTTCAAAATTCAGCTAAAATGCTTGTAGACAATTTTCTTTACAGGCAAAGCATGATGGGCCTGCAGGTTTTATGGTTTTCTGAAATCATTATGGATTTTCATTGTCTCTCAGGCCAAGACTTCAGAAAACTTTGCTCTTATTTCATCCCAAAACTTGAGCTTGCAAACTCAATACAGCTAAATATAAATGTAAATGTGGATGGAACTTTTACCCCTTAACATAAAATGCTTTTCATTTGATTTCTCTTCATAGCTGCCAAGATGAGTAGACAGATACATTTCAGCTTGTGATTTTTTAGATTTTGTTGCAAATGTTGGAGCAAGAGGTTGATTGATTGGTATAAACATGTAGCAATGGCAACAGCTGCTTAAAAAAATCATAAAAGGGAATGAAATGATTTAAAATAAACAGTAGTTACATTTATGACATACATATTGCCTGAATATTTTTAATTTTCCTTGCCTTTGCTAAAAATGAAAACTGGTACAGATAGCAGTAAAATAACTGCATTCTAAATTCAAGTGTTCATGCCTCAAAAGTGTGAGCCTTCTCTCAGATCTTTTTAAAAATTTTATTTCAGTGCCTTTCTCTATTGAATTAGGCTTAATTTTCTAGTAAATGGGGCAATATTTATTTGCATTTTGAAAATGCAGCAAGTTTACAACAAGTGGTAAGACCTTCCTTAATCTTTATCTTTATAAAATAGATAATATCAGTGAAAAACATTATTATTAAGTATTCACCTTTTTATAATTAACTACCTCTTATTGTCAGTCAATGATGTAATGTCATAGAACAGCTGTCATCTGAAGTGGTATTTTGGTTTTACAAAAATTTTCTAACTTTTAAGGATGGATCTTTGAGTGATCTTCCTTTAAGTATGGAAACCAGGGGCAGTTGGGTTTAAATAGTCTGATATGTAAAAGGAATTTGCTTTTTCTACTTTGGGATTGGTAAAAAGAACAACTGTCTTTAACGTCTTTTTTTAAATGAGTGTTTTCTGGTTGTCTTGTTCACAAAATGAAAGACTGTGAAATCAAGATAGACGTTAGAGACAAGTGGTCCCAACCTCCATTATTCTGTTGTGAGTCTTATTGACCAGATATTGAAGGATTTTCCTAAACCCTAAGTACCTAAAGTAAATAAGGGAAAGAGCCAGAATTAAAGCCCAAATTCCAGTAGTCTTTTACATTTTTAAAACTGTCTTCTCAAGGTATGATATCAACCAAAAGGTGTTTCTTCTTCCTAAGATTTTACTCACAAAGAGACATTTGTGGCCTTTTGCACTCAGAAAAAATAAAACCAAGTCTTTAATTTTAGGTCTTAATTATCCTTTTCATTTATCATCTTTTCTTGGGAAACAAGTTGAATTGCTACTTCTGTATTGCTGACAAAGAAATTGAGGTACTAAAAAAAGAGGTAAAAAGCACAATAAGACCCTTCAAGTTCTGATTGAGGGAAAGGTTTTCTTTTAAAAGGACTTTTGTAAATCTCTTGTTTGCAACTCAGAATTCATTTCCCTATAAAAAATCAAGCTATACATAATGGTTGAGTTTCTCAGGGAAACATCCAGAATACCTATTTAATATACTCTTTACCCAGAACATAGCTCTGAATGTAGATTGATGTGGAACATATAGTCATCTGTAATGACATTTCTATGCAGAAAATGGATTCAGAATTTCATCATGGAAAATACAGGGTTGCACAGCATATCATTTACATGACTAAAATGAGATACAATATAATCATTGTTATAAGACTTGGAATAAATTATATGGACTTCCCAGGTGGTGCTAGTGGGAAAGAACCCACCTGCCAATTCAAGAAACATAAGAGATGCAGGTTCAATCCTTGGGTAGGGAAGATCTCCTGGAGAAAGTCATGGCCACCTGCTCCAGTATTCTTGCCTTGAGAATTTCATGGACAGAGGAGCCTGGCAGGCTACAGTCCATAGGGTCGCAAAGAGTCAAACATGACTGAAGTGACTTATCACACATAGACTAGGGTATATTGGTTTTTCATTCCCATTCCATTGCTTTTTACATCTTTTTGTCTAAACTTTTGTCACAAACACACACAAAAATGGCCTTTGTCAGGTATCTTGGTTTGGTTCTGCCTCCAAACACATTGAGAGCGAAAGGAGAGCAAAGTGAATGCAAGGAATGGGTGTTTCAGTTTAGGGTAAGTAGAAGGAGCTGATTTCACATGTTTTTTAAAGTGTTGGGAAGGGGTCTCCCCAAATTTTTTAAAATGCTAAAGGTTGTATACATTTTGATGGGCTCTCTTCAAAAATTTTTGAATTCATAAATATAAAATTAGGATAAAAGTAAATACTTATTTAATATGAAAACAAAATAAACCAAGTTAAAGATTTTCAACACAGGAGAAATACCACAAAAATCCAATATTTAAAAAGTCTAACATTTTAATTAATTAATTATCTATTGCAACTTTATAATGCTCCTTTTTCTCTACATGTAAATATTTATACATACATATATATATATTTGCTGTGTTCTTTTTAGCACTTATATAAAAATGACTTTATAGTAGCACTTCTACATCAAGAATAGAAACATTTTTCCTCTATCATGAGTGATTAAAATTTTTTTGTTAATATTGAGGGTATGTAAACATATGTGACCTCATATGTTTGTGATCTCAAACACAGAATTCCATGCATTGTATTTAATGTGATTCCCATAATAATGTATTATTCATTTATACTTATAAATGATGCATTATTAAATATATTCTTCATAGATGGAACATACAGTTTGACTAGGTGTTAATGAGAAATGAATCTTGTGCTTATAATTTTACATCTATAATGACTGGAAGAATTTTCCATAAACTGGTTTCTAACACATTATCTTTCAGATCTTTATTCTCTACTTATCACTTGCTTCTGGTGCAAGGCACTGGGAGAAATATTCATATAGCAATCTGTCAAAGCACAGAGGAATCAATAGAAGTAATAAAAATATTCTAGAAATCTTTCCTACACTAGGATGGCTAGCAACAACTTATCAAGAATGGGAATGACTATGAAACCACAAAAATAATACACTAAATATATACCCTACCAGAGTTCCTCCCTTCTGCCCTGCCTCCTTCTTTTTTTCCCTCATCCTTTTCCTTTTCCTCTTTTTTTCTTCACTCTTATTTACATTTTGAGTTTAAGAACTTCAGAAATACAGAATTAGTTTAATCATAATTTAGTTCATTATTCATCATTATCTTTTGCATATATTATCTTTGTATACTGTTTTCTTTTGCTTTTCAAATAATATAATAACATAATGAACATTCCCATGAATATCTAAAATAAATTCACAATTTACACAAACTCTTTTCCTCCACTAGCCCTCAACTTCCCCATGGAGATCACTGCTATCCTAAATTTTGTGTTCATCATTCTCTTGAACATCATTGTAAATCTAAAGAATACATTGTTAGTTTTACTTGTTGTTGAACTTTATAAAAGAATGTCATACAGTTATAGTCTTTGGGGGCTTAGTTTCATTGTTTTGTATCATTAAAACCACTTTATGTGATTCTATGCCACAACATTCGATTGTGTTAAATTGCTATATTATAGTTACTAATCTTCCCCTTTGTGGGAATTTATATTGTTTTCAGTCTCTAATAATTACAATTAGTGTTGCAGTGAATATTTTTGTCTCATGATGCTCATATGTAAGATACCCTTGTATTCTCCCAGGAGTGAAATTATGGAGCCATTGTTTAGCAGATAAATCTTAATTTGCTTTTAAGACAACTTATAACCATCACATTCATATCTGTAGTGTAAAAGGAGATCTTCAATCTATTTCTCCTTCAACACAATATTGTTAAACTTCATTTAAGTTGATTAAATAAGGGGCGCTAAAATGATATCTCATTATGATATTGCTTTCCTATTACAACTGAGATTTTATCTTCATATTGCTCAAAAGGATTTTGCTTTGCCCATGTCTTTATTGTTGTTTTTTGAAAATCTTTTTTAAAAGGTATTTATATGAGTTCTTTTTATGTTCTTGATACTAACCCTTTGTTAGTTGTTATGTACTATAATTATTTATATATATAAATATGCAATTATAAAATATATTATAAATATTTTCTTTGAGCGTGACTTGGGTTTTTTCATTTCTTTCAAAAATGTGATTTAATTAATAAAATTGATTAATATACATATAATATTCATCTTTTTTCTGGTCAGTGACTTTAGTGTCTTGTAAATAAAATTTTATTAAAACAAAATAAAATATATGAATTTATTTAAATCTTTTAAAAAAGATTTTTTTACGTTTTAAAGTCTCCATCTATTTGACATTGATTTTTCATTGCTGTAGTGATAAGCTTTTAATTCCATTTCACTGCTATACAGAAAGCTGTATTTCTAATTTTTTCTGCCACTGCCCTTTCCAGTGACTTGTATGATCTCACACTTCATATGTGAAACTTGCATAAATTTGAGGTTGGTTTATAGGCTAAGGTATCTTCTATTGGTTAGACTATTCCTGTTCCAAACTATATTGTTTTTATTGTTACAGATTATAACAATTTACAACAACATAGTATAATTAGTACTATAATATTTTAATACAATTGGTATCTGTTAAGCTGAGTTCCTTTGACATTCTTTTTCTGCTGTGTGTTTATGTGTTTTCTATCCACAGCTACACTAACATGAATACTTTAAAAAATCAAGATCCTTAATACATTTGCAGTTATGATTTTAACAGAATCCTCACGAACTATAGGGGTAGGTCAGTTAATGTCTCCTATATATAGTAGTTTGAAAAAAGGCCTGAGACTACCTACTGCCTTAGACGACAGGTGTTCAAGTTTCATTCAGCCCGCCTTAAAAGTCAACTGAATGGCTTGTTCAGTTCAAGATTGATGGGTCTCACTCACATATTTTCTGATTCAGTGACTTGGATGAGGCCCAAAGATTGTGTTTCTTTCAAGAATTAACCCTGGCAAAGTTAATTCTGCTGGTTTGGGGACCATACACTGAGACTGACTAAATGGAACTAACTTTGCCCAAAAAGTCCTTATGAAACTTTGTTTTTATTCCTGTTCTTGCTGGCCATGGTTTCAGTATCTGTTTTTCATCATGTGGAGGCAGTGAGGTGTTTTAAATTCTGCTTCTTTGGGAAGATGGAGAGTCTGCTGAACATTGTCTTCCTAGGAAGATAATTTAAATATTTAAAATAACAGGCCAAAAAAAAAAGGAAAAATAAAATAACAGGCCATTTATTGACCTTGAAGCATAATAGCATGTAAAACTCCTTGCTGGCTGCAAAAGCTTGGGTTTTTACCCTTCAACCATTTCACATTCACTGTTGGAAATAGTATAGAGGGGACTTGAGTTCTATAGAGGAAGCTATGAAAAAGCAAGAGGGAATTCACAGCTCATGTTCTCAGAGGAGAAATGGAAACATCTATTCTAGAATAACTATTCATATGTGACTATCCATTTATAAAGCAGTTACTTAAGCCAGTTAAAGGTAATTTGGAGATTTAGAGGATATTCCCAGGATTTTGGTACTAGCAGCTTCCTGACCTTATTAGCTGTGCCTATAATTTATTTGCTTTGGTTTCAGCAGAGTCTTGCTCTAACTGAACGTTGTGATTAATAAAATCTTCTTCACACTCTAGCTATTAGCTTTGCAATTGTATTTGAAATTGAATGAAGGATATAGAACTTTAACCCTACCAGTGGAATTTCAGATTCATGAATGCCGAGTTCAGTTTAGTTTTTGAACCACTGCAGGGAAGTGCACTGTGGAGCACTTATTTATTTATTTTTTTGTAAACTCAGTTGGTCTATTACAATCGTTATGTAAGAGAAGAAACCATGTTAACAAAATAAACCCTATTATTCATGGATATGGTAAAAATTATGTAAATGTCACCCTGTGCCAGGTTGTCTGTATGGCAGTGGTGATAAAATGATTAGCAGGATTGAGATGAACTTTCTGGACTTAATCTCATATTCTTGCAGGGAAGACAAAGTAAATATCAATACTTACCAATAAAACTCTGTATGGTAAGTAAAATGGTAAACGTGTTCCAGGTTGGGCTGATGGGTCAAATGGTATCTAGCAGTGAAGAGATCCAAAAATGGTTGCTATCGTGAGGAATGTGACCCCCACCACACACACACACACACACACACACACATATATATAAAGGAAATGAGAGGCATCTCAGCGCAACCTCAGATAAACAAATTGCTACCCTTTTTCATACAACCTTTCTTTTGCTTTTTTGCTTTGTGTGGGCTACACCCCACAAGCCCTGTACTTACCCAGCCCCAGAACTGAAGAAAGAGCCTGGAGTCAGCAACAGAGACATTGTTAAAGCCAAACGCTCCGGGACACAAACTCACTCAGAAGGACAGTGTGGATAGTGGAGTGCAGTTTATTACACTGCAGTCCGAGGCAGAGTTTCCTCTTTTGCCAGGGACCCTGACCAACTTCTGTGAAAACCTTATATATTTTAAGTGTAGGTGCTCAAGCCCCACATCCCCAAATTCCTTAAACTTAGCCTGAAAAATGTTAAAGGGAGATACAATCAGGTTACAGCCATGATTCATTATCAGAAAGGTCAGCTGTTGTACATTGTAACCTACACCAGTGGGTGTCATCAAGGTTACAAAGTGATTGACTACATAGGGGACTATTACATTCTTTTTGGCGAAGGGAAATCTTGGTATCGAATCTGGTGTCTATCAGTCTGGGAGGCCTGTTTGGCTGTAGGTATATGATCTCCATGGCTACCAGGCACATAGTATAAACTTCAATGGGAATGTAAGATGGAGTTTCCTTCTTTTTTAATATGCAGTGAGCTTGGCCTGTTCCTCACCTCCTTCAGCATCAGTGGTTTAACAGAAGATTTTTACATGTCTGAGGCAAAAGGGTCATGGAGAGACACCCCACCATGAATGGCTGATAGCAGGAAGGAAGCACAGCAGCAGTCTTTGCTGGGGAAAGTGGGGTGGGATAAGGAGACTACCCAGCTTACCAGTTATTGTGGGAATTGACTTCAGAATGGCTCATCCATTACCCAGGAAACCAGCAAAGGGGCACTTCCCTCTTGGCCCCTGGGCTCTGTACCTTCATGGAACAGAGGCCCCCACTTTGTTAACTATCCTAAGTGAGCCACTCTAAAGATTAGAACAATGACTAGCAGGTCGGGGGTGGGGGATGTGAATAAGTTTGCAGGTATTAACTGATTAGGCTTTTTGATTAAAAAGGAAGTTCAGTCATCTGAGTAAGGTGTATATGAGGCAGGGGCTGGTGGAGCTGAGGATGTACAGAGAACAAGAAAAGAGCCATTGCAAATGGCCTGAATATGCATGTTCAAAGCTGCCAAACTTTTATAATCAATAAACATTCATGAGTAAGTGTATTGTATGGAATTCTGTCTCGGGCAAGCAAAGGAGACTTACATCCCTCAGGAATAGTTAGTATTCCCACAAAGAAGAGCAGGAACAGGCTCTTGGTTTAGATAGCAGGAGCTAGGTAATCACCAAACAGCTAAAATAAAAATGAAAGTTTAGAAAGACTTAATGGCCTTCTAAAGCAGAGCATTTGGCAAAGCTTGTCCAAGAGCAAGTAGGTTTTAGAGTGTTGGACCCCCTTACTCTTTCTTTTTTTTTTTTTTAAATTAATTATATCTGCAGCCTGAATTTCACAGCAGTGATCAACTGTTGTAAACCAGAGAAATAGCATCTTTGGCAGAATTACTTGCAAAAATAACAGGGGAATAGCAGGATTCCTGCCATAAGCACTCTAGGGGGTTGAAATGCAAAGCTTCCAGTACTTGTAAGATAATGGGATAAAATTTCCCTGACCACCCGTTGTGCAAAATAAGGTCCCTTGTGGGATAACATCCCACAGCCAGCCTGCCCTTGTTTACCAGCCTTGTCATTCTTCCCACCTTGCCTTTTGACTTCATTTTTTGTTGTTGTTGCTCAGAAATAAAATGCAAATACCTTAGTCTTGCAATAATTAATATGCTTCTATTTTTAAATGAACATCTGCAATTGCAGGAAATATTCATAAAACTTGTCTTTTACTTGATCCAGCATCGTCAACTCTGGTACTGTCATCTTTCTTCAAGTCCCTTGTCAAAAAGTTGTCTGAATGACTGACACTGATAAAGTGAAAAAGTGTTTTAGAAGGGTAGCAAAAGAAGAAATGCAAATCTCTCCTGTAACATTAACACATTTCACCATGCTTGCAGACTTCATAAATCAGATTTGTTAACTAGGGTTGCAGGCACACACTATATGAGAGGAAAGGATGGTAAACTCCTGTCTGAGAACTGAAGGGTTCTGATGCTGAACTGAGAATTCCTGAGTTAATCAGAAATTAATGTTAAATCTGTGTAGGTATAGGGACGTAAGGATCATATCTGTCTCTTTGTATTACGTATATATTCAGTGCTCTAAAAATGTTTAGTGTTACTATTTATAACATTATTCTGGAAGTTATAGCATTTTGGAGACAAATACAGAACTATTGTATGGCCCTTGAGGTATCAGTCTAACAAATCACTAACAAGTTAGAAAAATGCCTATACACACATCTTTAGATATTAAAGCTGAAAAATAAACCTGTGTACCTAGGTAGAAACATGATCCAGTGGGGAAAAAATGGGGTGGGGGATGACTATTTGTTTCTAAAAGTTTGCATTACATACTTGTTCCACTTATCTTTCTTTACACTATCTGAAAATCAAATGTATAATTTTTTTTTCTGTGATTATTCCAGACACAACTGAGCATCCATGCACACCTTCTGGGCTGGGGTTAATTGCAAATGGATATCATAATCTTGCACTGGAGGTGTTCCTTTGTACTAAAGCTGAAAAATTATGTCATGTAGTTGATAAGAACTTTTCAAGATGTAATAAATTAATGCTTTGGCTCTCTGCTCCTGAGGAGCAACATCTGGATTTGACTGGCTAGTGGTCAGGAGTGCAAGATATCTTGCCAGCCTTAGTTTTTTGCTAAGTCATGTTAGACTCTTTTGTGACCCCATAGACCATAAGTTATTAGGCTCCTCTGTCCATGGGATTTCCCAGGCAAGAATACTGGAATGGGTTGCCATTTCCTTCTCCAGGGCATCTTCCTGACCTGGAGATCAAACCCCGGGGTCCTGCATTGGCAGGTGAATTCTTTACCATTGAGTCACCAGGGAAGACCCACTGATTGATTTAGTACTAGGCNCCATGGGATTTCCCAGGCAAGAATACTGGAATGGGTTGCCATTTCCTTCTCCAGGGCATCTTCCTGACCTGGAGATCAAACCCCGGGGTCCTGCATTGGCAGGTGAATTCTTTACCATTGAGTCACCAGGGAAGACCCACTGATTGATTTAGTACTAGGCCGTTAGAGACATGAACAAACTTTTCTCAACCTAGTGTTAATAAGGCATCATGATGCTGATTCATCAGGTTCATAACTAACCCTGGGGCATTTATTAATAATACAAAGATCTAGGACATGGGAGTATAAATCTTTTTGACTCTTCAGATCAAATTGGCCAAAATCCTAACATTACAGTCCCTCTACACCCTGAACCTAGTATTTTCTCAGTTAGAGAACCATGAAGAGATTGAAATGGAACTTAAATCTAAACTCACTCCTGAATGGACATGGACACACTGAAAAATGAGGCTGAAAGGGAGTATCTAGATTCATCTTCTAATTTTTAAATTTTTAGACTATGTAATCTATTGATATAAGCTATTGGAATCAAAATATTTGATGTGAAGAAAACAAAATTCTTAGATGATAAACTCTGAATTGAAACATACTATCAAATACTTTGGAGCTGAGTACTCACTTATTGATCCTGTTAGAGAATTGATCCTGAGACTGAATTTAAGACTGAAGTTTTAAACCTATACTCAAGGCTAAGCACGTAACAGTGATATAATAAATTTGCTTGAGAAAATGATGTATAAAGTTGAATAACTTTTAAATACAAATTTCTCCATAGCATCCAATTTATACTAACCTCTGCTGTGAAACAACTTTTCACAACATAAAATATAAAAACCAACAACCAAAAACTATTAAATGCCTTTGATTAGATATTATTCCTCTTGGTTTCTTTTTCTAATATTTGAAGTAATCCTGAGCTACATCAGTCTGTGTTTCTTTTCTGATGAATGTATGTATTTGTACATATCATTTGTTCTTTTTTATTGAAACATATTTGACATACAATTTTATGTCAGTTTCAGGTGTACTACATAGTGATTTGATATTTGCAATACAATCACTATGACAAGTCTAGGAACCATATGTCTCATACCAAGTTATTACAATATTATTAATATAGACCATATTCCTTATGCTATTTGTTACATCCCCATGATTTATTTATTGTATAACTGAAGGTTTGTTCTTCCTAATCCCCTTCACCTATTTTACTCACTCTCCCACTATTTTCCTTTTTGGCAAGCCCTATTCTCTGTATCTATGAGTCTGTTTTGATTTTGTTTTTTATTTAGATTACACATATAAGTGAGATCATAGGGCATTTGTCTTTCTCTGTCTGACTTATTTTACTTAGCAACATATACCCTATAGATCAGGGGTCCCCAGCCCCCAGGCCACAGACTGGTATTGGTCTGCTGTCTATTCAGAAACTGGCCACAGAGCAGGAGGTGAGCAGCAGGAGAGTGAGCAAAGCTTCTTTATCTGCTCCCCATTGCTCCCCATCCCACTTACTCACATTTCCTAAACCATCAGTCACATTCCTGCCTGAATCATCTCACCTCCCTCATCCATGAAAAAAATTGTCTTCTACAAAACTGGTCCCTGATGCTAAAAATGTTGGGGATTGCTTCTCTAGGTCCAACCGTGTTATCACAAATGGCTAGATTTCATTTCTAATGACTGAATCATATTCTATTGTATGTATATGTGTATGTGTATATATATATGTGTGTGTACGTAACATCTTTATGCATTCATCTATTGATAGACACTCAGATTGCTTCCATATTTCCATATCCTGGCTGTTGTAAATAATGATGCAATATACATTGGAGTTTATATGTATTTTCAAATTGGTGTTTTACCTTTTTTTAGGTAAATACCCAGAAGTGAAATTGCTGGATCATATGGTAGTTCTGGTTTTAATTTTTAAGGAAATGCTATACTGTTTTCCGCAGTGACTGCACTAATTTACAACCCACCAACAGTGCATGAGGGCTCCCTTTTCTCCACTTGTTATTTGTTGTCTTTTTGATGATAACCATCCTTATGGCTCAGACAGTAAAGAATCTGTGTGCAATGCGTGAGACCCAGGTTCGATCTCTGGGTCAGGAAGATCCCTTGGAGAAGAAAATTGCAATCCACTCCAGTATCCTTGCCTAGAGAATTCCATGGATAGAGAAGTCTGACGGACTACAGTCCATGGGGTTGCAGAGTCAGACATGACTGAACAACTATACTTTCACTTTCATCCTAGCATGTGTGAGATAATATCTCATTGTGATTTTGATTTGCATTTCCCCAATAATAAGTGACATTAAACATCTTTTTCATAAGCCTGTTTGCCATCTGTGTGTCTTCTTTGGGAAAATGTTTATTCAGATTCTCTGTTCATTTTGTAACTGTTTTTTGATGTTGAGGTATATGAGTATATTTAGTACATTTTGGATATTAATCCCTTATCATATATGTCATTGCAAATATCTTTTTGTTTTCTACTTTTTCATTGTGGTGATAGTCTCCATCACAGTGCAAAAGCTTTTTAGTTTAATGTAGGCCCATCTGTGTTTTCTTGCTTTCCTTAACCTTGCCTGAGGAGACCTATCCCTCACAATATTACTAAGACTGATGTTGAAAGAGCATACTGCCTAGATTTTATTCTTGGAGTTTAATGGTTTAAGATCTTACATTTAAGTGTTTAATCCATTTTGAGTTTACTTTTGTATATGGTATGAAAAAATAATTCACATTTATTTTTTGCATTTAGCTGTCCAGTTTTTGCAACACCATTTGTTGAAGAGTACATATTTTCTTCATTGTATATTCTTGACTTCTTTGTCATAGATTAATTGATATAAATGTAGGATCATTTCTGGGCTTTCTATTCTGTTCTGTTGATCTATGTGTCTGTTTTTGTGCCAATCCCATAGTATTTTGATACTGTAGCTTTGTTGTATAGTTTGAAATTGGGACTGTGATACCTCCAGATTTACTTTTCTTTCACAAGTTCATTTTGGCTAATTGAAGTCTTTGTATTTTCAAGCAAATTTTAGAATCATTTGTTCTTTTCTGTGAAAAATTCCATTGGTTGAATCTATAGATTATCTTGGGTAATATGGTCATTTTTTAACAATATTACTTTGCCCAATCCATGAGTATATATTTCCATTTTTGTGTCATTTTAAATTTCTTTATCAGTGCCTTTTATTTTTCCAAATACAAGTTTCTTACCTCCTTGGTTAGCTTTATTTCTCAGTATTTTATACTTTTTAATGCAATTGTAAATTGGATTGTTTTCTCAGTTTCTCTTTCAGATAGTTCATTGCTAATGTATCAGTTCAGTTCAGTTCAGTTCAGTCGCTCAGTCATGTCCGACTCTTTGCGACCCCATGAATCGCAGCACGCCAGGCCTCCCTATCCATCACCATCTCCCGGAGTTCACTCAGACTCACGTCCATCGAGTCCGTGATGCCATCCAGCCATCTCATCCTTGGTCGTCACCTTCTCCTCCTGCCCCCAATCCCTCCCAGCATCAGAGTCTTTTCCAATGAGTCAACTCTTCGCATGAGGTGGCCAAAGTACTGGAGTTTCAGCTTTAGCATCATTCCTTCCAAAGAAATCCCAGGGTTGATCTCCTTCAGAATGGACTGGTTGGATCTCCTTGCAGTCCAAGGGACTCTCAAGAGTCTTCTCCAACACCACAGTTCAAAAGCATCGATTCTTCGGCGCTCAGCTTTCTTCACAGTCCAACTTTCACATCCATACATGACCACAGGAAAAACCATAGCCTTGACTAGGCGGACCTTAGTCGGCAAAGTAATGTCTC
>SJYX01004031.1:307550-387627 GCA_006410675.1 Oreotragus oreotragus
TGGATCTCCTTGCAGTCCAAGGGACTCTCAAGAGTCTTAGCCAACACCACAGTTCAAAAGCATCGATTCTTCGGCGTTCAGCTTTCTTCACAGTCCAACTTTCACATCCATACATGACCACAGGAAAAACCATAGCCTTGACTAGGCGGACCTTAGTCGGCAAAGTAATATCTCTGCTTTTGAATATACTATCCAGGTTGATCATAACTTTTCTTCCAAGGAGTAAGCATCTTTTAATTTCATGGCTGCAGTCAGCATCTGCAGTGATTTTGGAGCCCAAAAAAATAAAGTCTGACACTGTTTCCACTGGTTCAGCTTACAGTTTTTTTTTGTTTTTAATTATTTTAGGTATTTGTATTTTTGCAGTTTTTTTCCCTATAGTTGATTTCCAGTCTCATAGTGTTATAGGCAGAAAAGCTACTGGCTATAATTTCTGTCTTAAATTTATTGAGATTTATTTTGTGGCCTAGCATGTGATCTATCCTGGAGAATGTTCCATGAGTACTTCAAAAGAATATGTATTCTATTGCTTTTGGATGAAGTGTTCTGTGTGTGTGTATGTGTGTGTGTGTGTGTACAATCTATTTGGAGTAAGGTATAGTTTAAAGCCAGTGTTTCCTTACTACTTTTCTGTCTAGATGTCTGGATTTTCTGTCTGTTTATGTAAGTGAGATGTTTAAGACCCCTATTATTTTTGTGTTACTGTCAATTTCTCCCTATATGTTTTTTTAATACATACTCTATATTTTGGTGCTCCTATGTGGGGTGCCTATAAATTTGCAAATTCTTGTTGGGTTGGTTGATTCTTTTGTCATTGTATAATATTCTTCTTTGTCTCTTATTATAGTCCTTCTTTTAAAGTCTATATTGTCTGATATAATTATTGCAACCTCAATTTTTATTTCCTTTTGCATGGAATATCTTTTCCATCTCTTCACTTCCAGTCTGTGCGTGTCTTTAGATCTGAGGTGAATTTCTTATAGGCTGTTCTCTTTGCCTGGCAAAGCACAGGAAAGCATCTGCCTGCAATATGGGAGTCCCAGGTTCAACCCCTGGATCAGGAAGATACTCTGGAGAAGGAAAAGGCAACCCACTCCAGTACTTTTGCATGGAAAATTCCATGGATGGAGGAGCCTGGTATGCAACAGTCCATGGGGTTGCAAAGAGTCAGACACGATTGAGCAACTTTACTTTCACTTTCTTATAGGCTGTACTATATGGGTCTTGTTTTTGTATCAGTTCAGCTATTCCTTCTTTTGACTGGAGAATTAATCCATTTATATTTAAAGTAGTTATTGTATATATACTTACTGCCATTTTATTAACTGTTTTCTAATAGTTTTGGTAGTTTTTTTTTGTTGTTGTTGTTGTTCTTTTCTTCTTCATTTGCTCTCTTCTCTTATGATTTAATAACTATATTTTGTCTTTTGTGTTATGTTTCTCTTTCTTTTCTCATTTTTGCGTTTGCATCCAGGATAGGTTTTTGGTTTGTGGTTACCATGAGGTTTATATATAGCAACCTGTATAAATATGTGATTATTTTATTGTGTGTGTGTGTGTGTGTAATAAAGTTTTACTAAAGTGTAAAAGACACAGAGAAAGCTTCTGACATAGGCATCAGAAGGGGGCAGAAAGAGTACCCACTTGTTAGAGTTANGTCTCAGCACAGAGCAAAATATCATCTACATATTGTAACACCACTGCTTCAGAGCTATTAAAGTTTTGTAGATCCTGTGACAAACTTTGTCCAAACAAGTGAAGACTGTCACGAAATCCCTGGGGCAAAACTGTCCAGGTTAACTGAGAAGCTTCTTGCCACCTCTTCTTAATATCTTCTGCTTCTGTTAGGTCCAGAGCATTTCTGTCCTTTATCTTTGCATGAAATGTTCCCTTGGTATCTCTAATTCTCTTGAAGAGATCTCTGGTCTTTCCCATTCTGCTGTTTTCCTCTATTTCTTTGCACTGATCGCCAAAGAAGGCTTTCTTATCTCTTGTTGCTATTCTTTGGAACTCTGCATTCAGATGCTTATATCTTTCCTTTTCTCCTTTGCTTTTCGCCTCTCTTCTTTTCACAGCTATTTGTAAGGCTTCTTCAGACAGCCATTTTGCTTTTTTTGCATTTCTTTTCCATGGGAATGGTCTTGATCCCTGTCTTCTGTACAAGTCGCTCAGTTGTGTTCAACTCTTAGCGACACCATGGACTGCAGCCTACCAGACTCCTTCATCCATGGGATTTTCCAGGCAAGAGTACTGGAGTAGGGTGCCATTGCCTTCTCCAGTTCAGTAATTGAGATGTTAGCTAAGAATGCTGGTCCCATTTAATGCATTTCAATGCTTGTCTCTTTTCTCTTCTTTTATACATATCTTATTGATTTTCCTTTCAGTCTCTGGAAACAGTCCACACTTATTGCTGCAGTCCAAACAACACAATAAACATATTTTTCTGTAATCTAAAACTAAACCATACCTATACTTTCCCATTTTTGTAACAATAAAAATGGTAGCTTCCTCTTCCCCATAGCATACATGTGAATCATTTTGTATTTGGGTTCTAACATAATTCTGATTTATTTTTTTACAGTCAACAGTTGTTAAGACATAATTTAAAATTATCTCTCTGCAATAATTTCTCTTTTATTTATTTTTTATTTTGCCGGACCATAGCTTTCAGAAATTCTTACAATAAGAGTTGTACAAACTTTGTATTCTAAAATCCTTTTATTTTGACTTTATATTTTGGGTAATTATAGAATTATAATTAATTGATAATTAACGATCATTTGGATAATTATAGAATTCTAAGCTCAAATTTATTTCCTCTCCTAACATTGAAGATATTATTCCATTATCCCTTATAGCATTATTGATAATCAGAAGCTTGTTGTTTATCTGATTCTTCCTTCTTTGTAGGTACTTTTCTCTGAGGTTTTTAGATTGCTTTTTCCCATTCAATGTCCAAAGTTTAATCAGGATGTATCTAAGGTTGAATTTTTGTTTTGTTTTGTTCATTCTACTCAGAAGCAAGGTGTAATTCTTTCCATCTAAAACATATTTCTCCAGCACTGGGATATTTTTTTCTATTGTATCTTTGATTTTTCTCTCTTTTGTTTTGTCTTTTCTCTCCACCTTCAACTCTTATTATCTATATACTGGACTTTTGACTCTGTGCTCCACATATCTTCACTTTCTCTGTACGTTTTGGCTCTTGGTCTTTCTGTTTTAAAAACTGTAGACACATATATACAATGGAATATTAATCAGCCATTAAAAAAAGAACAAATCTGTGTCAGTTGAAGTCATATGGATGAACCTAGAGCCTGTTACACAGAGTGTAATAAGTCAGAAAGAGAAAAACGAATGTTGTACATTAACACATATAGAAGAATCTATAAACATAGTCCTGATGAGCCTATTGCAGGAAAGGAATGCAGATGCAGACCTAGAGAATGGACTTGAGGGCACAGTGGGGGAAGGAGAGCATGGAATGAGTGGAGAAAGTAGCATCAGCACATAATACACAATCATGTGTAAAATAGACAGCTAGTGAAAAACTGCTATATAACTCAGGGAGCCCAACCTGGCACTCTGTGATGACCTAGAAGGTTGGATGGGAGTGGGGAGGGAGGCTTAACACGGAGGGGACATTTATATATTCATGACTGATTTGAGTTGTTGTGTGGAAGAAACCAACACACCATTGTAAAGCAGTTATCTTTGAATTAAAAGTATAAGTAAATAAATTAAATAAAAACAGGCAGTTAGCTCAGCTCCGTATTATAGCACACTAATTTCTGTTCAGTTATGTCTAATGTGCTCTGCACCTCATTTATTTACTTTTTCTTTTCAACATGCATTTTTTACTGTTTTTGAAATCCCCAATTTGTATTTTTCATAATATTCATGTTTCATAAATCTAAGTATTAATTACATTTTTTTCATTTCGTCTAGTCCACTTTCTCTTTCCTAGGGTGCCAGTATTTCTGTCTGTTGCATTTTGTTCCTTTCTTATATAGTTTGTTTTCCTTAAATCTTTAGCAGTTCTTAGTAACATGCTCAGTTTTTCCCAGAGGTTGCCTTTAAGGCCACCTGAGAATGCTTTTTCTTTCCCGAAATCTGACTCTAGCCCTGTAGTGGAGGGTGGGGATGCGCTACAGGCAACGAGCCGCACCTGTAGCCAGACCTCTGGCTGTGGGAGCGCCCAGTTGCTCCTGAACAGCACAGGCCCTGTCTCTTATACACATCTAGATGTGTATAAGAGACAGTTGTAACACCACTGCTTCAGAGCTATTAAAGTTTTGTAGATCCTGTGACAAACTTTGTCCAAATAAGTGAGGACTGTCACGAAATCCCTGGGGCAAAACTGCCCAGGTTAACTGAGAAGCTGGCTGCCTAGGGTCTTCAAAGGCAAATAGAAATTGACTTTCCTCTGCCAAAGGCATTGAATAGAAGGCATCTTTTAAATCGATTACTGAGAAATATTTGGCTCGTTCAGAAATTTCAGACAATAGAGTATAAGGATTTGCTATTAAAGTTTTGTAGATCCCGTGACAAACTTTGTCCAAATAAGTGAGGACTGTCACGAAATCCCTGGGGCAAAACTGTCCAGGTTAACTGAGAAGCTGGCTGCGTAGGGTCTTCAAAGGCAAATAGAAATTGACTTTCCTCTGCCAAAGGCACTGAATAGAAAGCATCTTTTAAATCAATTACTGAGAAATATTTGGCTCGTTCAGGAATTTCAGACAATAGAGTGTAAGGATTAGGCACCACAGGGTGTAAAGGAACTACAGCCTCATTTATTACACGTAAATCTTGAACTAGCCTCCATTTACCATTTGATTTTTTTATACCCAAAATAGGAGTGTTGCAAGGACTGCTACAAGGAATTAATAGTCCCTGTTCCTTTAAGTTTTCAATGATGGGTTTTAACCCTTCCTTAACCTCAGGTTTCAGAGGATACTGCTTTTTATGTGGAAATAAGTTTGGGTCTTTGAGCTTGACAACTACAGGAATAGCATTTTGTGCTCGACCCACAGATTTTCCATCAGCCCATACTCTAGGATTTACGTTTTGTTCAACTAGAGGAAGAGAAAGGGAGGGCTCCATATTCATAAAAACAGAGGCATGGACCTTGCTCAGTATATCCCTCCCCAAAAGGGGTGAGGGAGATTCTGGCACGATCAGAAACTCGTGTGAAAATAGCACAGAATCCCAGTTGCAAGATAAAGAATAACTGAAATAATACTTTTTGGCTCGTCCAGACAGTCCCATTACGGAAGCGGATCGGGAAGAAAGTGGGCCAGGGGCTTCAGTAAGCACAGAGTAAGTTGCCCCAGTATCTAAAAGGAAATCAACGGATTGGCCCCCCACAATTATTAATACCCGGGGTTCCTCAGGTGTAATTAGGACGGGAGCTTGTGTGGGGACCCCCAGGCACCTTCAGTCCTGACTGTCTTGAGAGTCTGACCCTGGAGACCTACGCCTCTGAGGGCAGTCTCTCTTCCAGTGTGGTCCTTTGCAGACTGGACATGGAGTCGGGGCGGCTTAGATGCCTGAGGGCAATCCTGCTTGAGGTGCCGCTCCTTTCCACAGGAATAGCAAGCCCATCCCTTTTCACCTGGGTCCCTCTGGGCATTTTTCTCCAGCTGTTTAAGAGCTTTTTCATAGCTATTGCGAAGGCTTCCGCCTTTTCCTTTGTCTTTCTTTACCTTTCTTTCTTTTCCTCATATTCCCTACCGTAGTAGACCATCTGAGCCAGTTGTAACAGTATCTAAAGACTGATTTGGTCCATACGCCCATTTTTGTAGCTTACGGTGGATATCTGGAGCTGACCAAGTGAGAAATCGATCTTAAGATCACTTTTCCTTCTTCACTTTCGGGATCAATCTCAGTGAATCTGCGAAGGGCTTCTCTCAGTCTATCTAGGAATTTACCAGGAGCTTCCTCCTCCTCCTGTTCTATGTCTGCCAATTTGCTATAGTTTAAAGGCTTAGAACGTGCCTGCCTGAGTCCTTCAAGAATACATCTGACAAAATGACTCTGATCTCATCTTCCTTTAGCTGTGTTGTAGTCCCAGTCTGGTTCTATAATTGGGAGCACCTGATTCCCAGTGGGGAGGGCTGCTATCTCGTCCTCCCTCTTCCCTACTGATGCATTACCAAGCCATTCATCTCCATAAGCAACTGCATTTCCCAAAACCGAGTCTTAGAGTTGGGAGTCAGCATTTATCCCAAGATATACATCACATCCTTCTAAGTAAGGTCATAAAGCAGAGTAACACCTTTAAAAACTCTAATATATTTTTCTGGGTCCTCTAAATAGTCTCCCAGATCCTCTTTGATTTTTTGTATTTCTTGATAAGAAAAAGGCTTATTAACTCTCATAGACTGATTATTTCTCCCGGTGGGTGTTTCATGAAGAGGCAACAGCTTGTGTGGCTGTTCCTCAGTCTCTTTGGCTGCTCTGTGCATATGATCCCAGGGATACACTGGAGAAACCTGTTTTTCTTTTTTTCTTTGTCTCCTGTCCTCCATCTCATCTCTAACTTCGATGGTCTGAGTTTCTACTGAAACCAGAGTAGTCTGAGGTTGTACTGAGACAGGAGTTGTTTGGACCTCCACGTACGCAGTTTGAATCTGTTTGGATTTCCACTGAGATAAAGGCAACCCTTCTAAAGGGGGTTCTCTGGTTTTCAGTTTGCTCAGCTTGGAGCCCTGTGTACGGGGGCAAAGTAGGACAGGAGGGAGCTGAAGGTTTCACGCCCAAATCTATACCCTTAGGACATAAGTCTGGCATATTTCGCAGAGAGAAAAAGGGCAACACGTATGCTACTTCTACCCACTTCCCTTGTTCCTTACAGAACCGGTCTAATTGTAAAACAGTATTATACTTAAGAGACCCTCCAACCGGCCACCGTTCGCCGTCCTCCAATGGATACCGTGGCCATGCAGTATCACATAGGAAGACCAGGTGTGTCTTCTTTATGCCCTAGGGATCAAATCTATCCCAGTGTTTTCAGGATACGGTTCAAAGGAGTGAGGCTGGAATTGTTAGCTCCCATCTGTAAGAGAGAAAAAAAGTGACCAGCACCATTTTTCTACCAGAGGCATCCCTCCCTGCTCTAGATGAGGGTGTAGACAGACTTTACACCAAAAGCTTTTCCTTTCTGGTCGGACTTAGCCTGTCCCTTACCGACGCAGATGCTGTCTCGACCCTCCCGGTTCTACCACCGAGATTGGGTGGGGATGTACCAAGGGTAGACCTGATAGCATCTCTACCTGATCCAGCTCTTCACCTTCAACCTTGCTTGCCTCTGATACCACCCGGGGTGCAATCAGAGTAACCTTCCGGAATGCCTCCCAAGCTAAGACTGCTGGGGGAAACACTCATCACCTGAGTGCCTGTGCACGACCTTAAGTATATTCCTGACCAAAATAAGACTGATATGAACATAAAGCTGAGATGTTCTTTTCAAGCATCACCACATCAGTATGAGAGCCTCCTCTGGTCCACTAAGAGCCAGCATTACCAAAGGAAAAAAAAGCCCATTGCGGTCCCAATTTGAGTAACCTTTAACCTCAGAGATGTTCTTGGAGCTAGAGCTCCATCTAGTTTCTGAACTTCTGATTCCTAGCAAGGTTAGATGCTTTCTTGACTACCAACCCAAGTTTAGGACCTAAGCCACAGTACACCGTAACAGTATAGATCACAAGTCTCTTGAAAGTCTAAGATCTGATAGATTAGGTTAGCACTTCTAATTCCCAAGGAGTTATGAAATGGTCAAAGAGACCTAAAAATTTGACTGAGAAAGGAGAGTTCGGTCCACACACTTTGCCCATTTCTAGTCGGTTCCCGAAGGAGACACTGGGTGCCTCTTGGCATTGGCAGGTTGGTATAAACCCCCAACAGGTTTTTGCCATAAGCCGTATGAGATCACCATGGAACCTCAGAGCAGGGCTGCTTATTGTTTCACGCAGGGCATATCATTCATTCACACAAGCACACCGTAGAGTTAGTAAAGCACAGCAGAAAATGTGTTCGCTAAGAGAACAAAGAATTAGAACTCCAAGCATCCTAACCGTGTCCTGAAGCATCCCGGACGAGTCCCCAAGATGAAAGGTTCTTGTTCAATCACGACTCCAGGATTCTTGGCCCCCGGAGGAGAAGAATTCAATCCGGGGCCAGAGACGAGGCTTGATCGCTCAGAGCTTTTGTGTAATAAAGTTTTATTAAAGTATAAAGAGATAGAGAAAACTTCTGACATAGGCATCAGAAGGGAGCAGAAAGAGTACCCCTAAATATGTGATTATTTTAAATTGATAATCTCTTAAGTTGAAAGTATTCTAACAACTTTGCATGTTTACTACCCTTCTTGTATTTAATATTTTTGATAATATGTTTCACATATTTTTCTGTGTATAATTTAATTACTGTTGTTTGGATATAGATGATTTTATTACTTTTGTCTTTTAACTTTCCTACTTGCTTTATAAATTGTTGTTTTTCTACCTTTACTATGTTTGCCTTTACCAGTGAGATTTTTCCTTCTGTAATTTTATTTTATAATATATTGTGTTCTTTTCTTCTCCACTTAAAAAAGTTCAGTTAACACAGTTTGTAAAGGCAGTTTAACAGTACTGAACAGTTTTAACTTTTACTTCTCTGTAAAATTCCTGTCTCTCCTTTAATCTAAGATAAATATAGAGTATTCTTGGTTGTAGGTCTGTTTTCCTTTTATCACTTTGAATATACTGTGCTATCCCTTCCTGGCTTGCAAAGTTTTTACTGAAAAGTCAGCTTATAGACTCATTCTGGGAGTTTCTTTGTATATAAGTTATTACTTTTCTTTTGCTCTTTTTAAGATTGTCTTTTTATCTTTATTATTTATTTATTTATTTATTTATTTTTTGCCATTTAAATATAATGTGTCTTGGTGTGATCCTCTTTGGGTTTCTCTTGCTTGGAACTCTCTGTGCTTATTGGATTTTGATATCTATTTCCTTTCCCAAGTTAGGAATATTTTTAGTGATTATTTCTTTAAGTAAGTTCTCTCCCTTCTACTTCTGGACCCATATAATGAAATTGCTAGCATTGTTGAGATATCCCAGAGGCCTCTTAAATTGTTACTTAAAATAAATCTTTTTCTCTTCATTTTGGATAAACTATTCTCTCTCTTTTTCTGTTCCTCTTTATTATATAATCTGTTGATTTCTTCTAGTGTTGTATTTTTATTTCAGGTATTGTATTCTTCAGCTCTGTTTGATTCTTCTTTGTATTTTCTACTCTTTGTTGAAATTCTTACTGTGCTTATCCATTCATCTCTCAAGTTTGCCTAGCATCTTTATGACCATTACCTTGAACTCTTTATCATATAAATTACTATTTTTACTTTGTTTGTTTCTTTCTCTGAGGTTATTTCTTTTTCATTCATATGAAACATCTCTGTCTCCTCATTTTGCCTAATACTCTGAGTCCATTTCTATGCATTAGGTAGGTCTGTTACATTCCTCAATTTTATAAAAGTGACTTTATGGAGGTAATGTTCTATGGGACCCAGCAGCACACCCTCCTCTGGTTACCAGAGTTATATACTCTAGGGGTGCCCTCTATGTTGGCTATGTGGATTCTTTCATTGGCAGGTTCAGTTAATGTGGGTGTGGTCGTAAATGTGGGTGTGCTAGTAATTATGGTTGGCTGTGAAGTCCTGCCTTAAGTGATGGTTGCTATTCCACTGGTAAGCATGACAAGCTGCATGGCCCAGAGGGCTCTTGTGTGGTACCATCCCTTTGGTGGGTAAGGCTGTGTCCTGGGGAAGTCATCTTCAGGACTGGGGGAAATTCTAGGACTGGTGCCTACGTAATGAATAAGTTCTTGGTGCTAATAGACTAGAGAGAGGATTCCAAAATGATGCTTGCCAGCATGAGTTTTCTCCTGGTAGAATAAGCTCCTCCAAATGACTATCACCTGTATCTATGTCTCAGGGATATTCAAAGTTACCTCCTGACTCTCTGATGGTCTCTTCAAGATCAGCAAGTGGGTTGAACCCATGCTTTTTTCAAATGAATGCCTCTGCATTGGAACTCAGAGTGTGTGAAATTTTTGTGCATGCCCTTTAAGAAAAGTCTTTGTTTCCTATAACTCTCTGGCTCTCCCATTCACTAGCCACATGGGCCTTCAGAGCCACATGTTTGGGGGCTCCTGTTCCTGGTGCAGGAGCCCAGGCTCGAGTGCCTAATGTGGGGCTTGCACTCCTCATGCCTGGAGAGAACTTCTGCAACTGTGATTATCCATCATTTGTGGTGCCAGAAGGTATGGATTTTGACTATCATGTGTCTTCACCCCTCTTACCAATCTAATTGTATTTGCTTCTTTTTATCTTTAGTTGTGGGAGTCATTTCTGGTATTTTTCAGGTCATTGTCATAGATAGTTACTCTGTAAAGTGTTATGATTTTGGTAAATTCATGTGTTCATGAGAGAAGATGAGCTTAGGGTCTTCCTACTCTGCTATCTTGGCCACACATCCCCCTTACACATATTTTAAAGGTGTGTTAAACTTCTAAGATAATAAGACTGGAAGCAGTATAACTTGTTTTCATCATATCTAAAATAACCTGTATATCATAATGACACAAACTGCCTTTCTATTTTTTTTTTTTTTTTTTTTTAGCTTCGGAAGTTACAGAGTTGCCCAGAGGCTAATAAATGATTGGTGAATCTCATAAATGTAATAAATACATGATGACTAAGTAAATAAATAATAGATATATAGTTTTGATATTGGCTTTTATGAGAGATACTTGTATATAGAAAGAAGAGATACAGGTTAATAGTTTTTAAATTCCTTTATGAAAGGAACCATTTAAATATAATATGTTACTATTATTCTAGAGGCAAATAATTTGCTATAAGTAAAGGGTCTGTCAACATTTCTATTGGAAGCCTTCATTTTAAGGGTGTGTAACTCAACCCTAAATTGTGCTGCCAACTGAAATATGGTATATAAAGTTTCAGTGTCATTGCCATTTTTTTTTCTATATTCCAAATCACAAAAGTCCACTTTTTTTCACATGTGGACATTAATCTAAAGCAGGAGTCAGTAATTGCCAATGCTATCAAATTTTATTCTGTCTGAATAAGCTGATATTTCCTAAGAAATCAAGGCTGCCAACACTAAGGAGCATATATAAACAGATTTTTGTGATTCTGCTTAATGTCAGTGTTTTGGTCAAATATAATGTGTAGGTGGATGCTGTAATTCTGGCTTCCAAGTCATTTGGAGAAAAATAATTATGCCTGGAGCACTGGAAAAATTTCAATTTTGAACTAGAGATGTGAAAGTATTAACAATCACGCCTACTGAGATGAACTATCTACTGGTGACATTTAAAACTAGCCTATTCATTTCTATTCTTTATGGGCTAGATGTCTATTTCAGGAATTTATGGCAACCATCTGATCCAAAAGTAGTTATGTTCCTGACAACAAAAAGTGATAAAGAAGCTGTAGAGAGCAATGAAGATTGATAGGGAAAGAGAATGATAAACAGCAAAAAAGACCCATTAAGGGCCAAATGATTGGTAAAGCCTGAGGAAAAGGGACTCAGAGGTAAATTGGAATGCAGGTTGATCATTTCACAGGTGCAATCATCCAGTTCTTACCCAGTATTTCTGGTTTGTTCAGAATTGAAATCTGAAGGCACCTTATTAGAGTTTGGGTCTGACGTCATTCTGGACTTGTGAGAGGAAAACAAGGACCATGACTCCTGTGTTTATGGAACTTACTGTAATAAAATCAGCAGTTTCAAGGTAAGTTCAAAGAGTAATTTTTAAAACCAGGATTGGGAAAAATAAAATTGAATGGAAATGAGAAATGTAACTTTCCTGGAGTGTGTGATTTCTAATGAGTTCTTAGTTTTAAAAGGATAGTATGACCTTCTATTCAGATATTAGGGGCTCATATTTAGTCAGTTTTCCTTTTCAAGAGAAAATGTAAAGCACAGCACTGATGTTTTAGAAGTTTATTTTAAGAATGCTCTTCTCTTTCCTTTCAGCAAAAAAAAACAAACAAAAAACACAAAGACCTCATCGTATTTACTTGTCAGTCTCATCACCACTGTAGGAAGGAATTTGATTATGTTTCAGAAGCAGATAGATAGAATGCCTACTAACTTGCTAGATGTTTGGGGCATATTAATTCATCAATTCTATTCATATATATCTATATGAAGAAAAAAATCAGTTCAGTTCAGTCTCTCAGTCATTTCCAACTCCTTGTGACCCCACTGACTGCAGCACACCAGGCCTCCCTGTCCATCACCAACTCCCAGAGTCTACCCAAACACATGTTCATTGAGTCGGTGACGCCATCCAACTATCTCATCCTCTGTCATCCCCTTCCCCTCCTATCTTCAATCTTTACCATCATCAGGGTCTTTTCAAATGAGTCAGCTCTTCACATGAAGTGGCCAAAGTATTGGAGTTTCAGCTTCAACATCAGTCCTTCTAGAGAACACTCAGGACTGATCTCCTTTAGGATGGACTGGTTGGATCTCCTTGCAGTCTAAGGGACTCTCAAGAGTCTTCTCCAACATCACAGTTCAAAAGCATCAATTCTTTGGTGCTCAGCTTTCTTTAGAGTCCAACCCTCACATCCATACATGACCACTGGAAAAGCCATACCCTTAACTAGAGGGACCTCTGTTAACAAAGTGATGTCTCTGTTTTTTTAATATGCTGTCTAGGTTGGTCATAACTTTCCTTCCAAGGAGTAAGCATCTTTTAATTTTATGGCTTCAATCACCATCTGCAGTGATTTTGGAGTCCCAAAAAATAAAGTCTGACATTGTTTTCACTGTTTCTCCATCTATTTCACATGAAGTGATGGGACCAGATGCCATGATCTTAGTTTTCTGAATGTTGAGCTTTAAGTGAACTTTTCCACTCTCCTCTTTCATTTTCATCAAGAAGCTCTTTAGTTCTTCACTTTCTGCCATAAGGGTAGTATCATCTGCATATCTGAGGTTATTGATATTTCTCCCAGCAATCTTGATTCAAGCTTGTGCTTCATACAGCCTGCTGTTTCTCATGATGTACTCTGCATAGAAGTTAAATAATCAGGGTGACAATATACAACCTTGATTATTCCTTTTCCTATTTGGAACCAGTCTGTTGTTCCAGGTTCAGTTCTAACTGTTGCTTCCTGACCTGCATACAGATTTCTCAAGAGGCAGGTCAGGTGGTCTGGTGTTCCCATCTCTTTAAGAATTTTCCATAGTTTATTGTGATCCACACAGTCAAAGGCTTTGGCATAGTCAATACAGCAGAAATAGATGTTTTTCTGGAACTCTCTTGCTTTTTCGATAATACAGCAAATGTTGGTGATTTGATCTCTGGTTCCTCTGCCTTTTCTAAAACCAGGTTGAACATCTGGAAGTTCATGGTTCATGTATTGCTGAAGCCCGACTTGGAGAATTTTGAGCATTACTTTGCTAGGGTGTGAGACAAGTGCAATTGTGCAGTAGTTTGAGCATTCTTTGGCATTACCTTTCTTTGGGATTGGAATGAAAACTGACCTTTTCCAGTCCTGTGGCCACTGCTGACTTTCCCAAACTTGCTGGCATATTGAGTGCAGCACTTTCACAGCATCATCTTTCAGGATTTGAAATAGCTCAACTGGAATTTCATCACCTCCACTAGCTTTGTTCATAATGATGCTTCCTAAGGCCCACTTGACTTCACATTCTAGGATGTCTGGCTCTAGGTGAGTGATCACAGCATCATGATTATCTGCATTATGAAGATCTTTTTTGTACAGTTCTTCTGTGTAATCTTGCCACCTCCTGTTAATATCTTCTGCTTTTGTTAGGTCCATACCATTTCTGTCCTTCATTGAGCCCATCGTTGCATTAAATGTTCCCTTGGTATCTCTAATTTTCTTGAAGAGATCCCTAGTCTTTCTCAGTTTATTATTTTCCTCTATTTCTTTGCACTGATCACTAAGGAAGGCTTTCTTATCTCTTCTTGCTATTCTTTGGAACTCTGCATTCAAATGGGTATATCTTTCCTTTTCTTCTTTGATTTTCTCTTCTCTTCTGCCTCCTCAGACAGCCATTTTGCTTTTTTGCAAATCTTTTTCTTGGGGATGGTCTTGATCACTGGCTCCTGTACAATGTCACAAACCTCTGTCCCTAGTTCATCAGGCACTCTGTCTGTTAGATCTAGTCCCTTCAATTTATTTCTCACTTTCACTGTATAATCATAATGGATTTTATTTAGGTCATGCTTGAATAGTCTAGTGGTTTTCCCTGGTTTCTTCAATTTCAGTCTGAATTTGGCAATATGGAGTTCATGATCTGAGCCACAGTCAGCTTCCATTCTTATATTTGCTGACTGTATAGAGCTTCTCCACTTTTGGCTGTAAAGAATATAATCAATCTGATTTTGGTGTTGACCATCTGGTGATGTCCATGTGTAGAGTCTTCTCTTTTGTTGTTGGAAGAGGGTGTTTGCTATGACCAGTGCGTTCTTTTGCCAAAACTCTATTAATCTTTGCCCTGCTTCATTCTGTACTCCAAGGCCAGATTTGTCTGTTACTCCAAGTGTTTCTTGACTTCCTACTTTTGCATTCCAGTCCCTTATAATGAAAAGGACATCTTTTTTGGATGTTAGTTCTAAAAGGTCTTGTAGGTGTAAAAAGTCTTAAAGCAAAAATTACTTCCCATTTAATTAGATGAGGAAGCTTAAGCTCAAAAAGGTGAAAGTTTCCTGCCATGTTCACATAGCTAGTATATTACCAGAGATGATTCTGGCTTCAAAGTTCATTCTCTTTCTATGAAAGCTAGTTTTACATCATGTTATGCAGGAATTGTTAACCTGACATGTTATTTTTTGAATTACAATTTTCCTGAAAAGTTTAAATCTATTGATATTTATTTCAGCAGTTTTTTAGTATCTACTAATAAACGCATAGCATTTAAATATTTACAAAGTATCTTTTAAAATATTATCTCATTTGAAACTCATGACATTTTTTTTCTTTTTTTATGGGAGTGTTAATTACTTCCAGGCACAAATATAGTCTTCTTTTTCTATGTAACACTCCTCTCTTAACTTCCCATGTACTACTGGCTTGAAATAGATTCTCAAAGAAAATTTTCTGGATAGATTTACTTGTCATCTGATAGCCTACAGAAAGAAATAGATGGTTATGTAAGTTCTTTTGTATCTACAGTGAAATATCAGCTGTCTCTGTTTTATTTTCCTTTAGCATGTGGCAGATGCCTGCGTTTGTGTTGAGACTTGCCTTTGAATCAACTTGCCCATCCCAATGTTCATTATCTATTGGCTTCTATTTGCACCCTGGCTTCTGGATTGAGCTTGGGTTCAAATATAAAACCCCTTTGTTCAGCTGAAGTGTGAAGAACAAAGAATGGAGTGCCAATGGACACAGCATCCTTTGCCTCGGATGGAAACCAGCTTTTGGCAGCTGTGGAGGTTCATGTGGTTTCTGGACTATGAAGTCCTGTATTAGCCCTTTACAAATATCCTGTCCACAGGAGAGGTAATAGGAATGGAAAACAGGATGGAGCCAGAAGAAGATGGATGCCAAATATAGCGATTTAGGTCTGGAATCAGGGATCAAACACTTAACAGCTTTTTCAGCAGGTCCCTGACTCTGGATAAATCCCTTTTCTGAACAGGTCCTTCCTGGCACCTCCTCCCTTAAAGGTGTCTCCAAAAGATGGTGTATTTCCTTCTCAGAGTCAGTCAGAAGACCGGGAGTTTAATTACCATTGATTCTATTATGAAGATACATTAGAAATCTACATGTTTGTTTAACCTGTGAACAAATTTTCTCAGATTCAAGGTATGTTAAAAAATGCTGTTACTTCATCTTATGTTACGTGAGTTTGAGTGAACTCCGGGAGTTGGTGATGGACAGGGAGGCCTGGCATGCTGCAATTCACGGGCTCACAAAGAGTCGGACATGACTGAGCAACTGAACTGAACTGAAACAAGGAAAATTGTAATAATTTTCAGTAGTTGAATCTCCATTTTACAAACATGCTTGTGCCTTCCTTTTCCTTTCTCTCCAAAATCAAATAGTAAAACAATTTAAAGAATATCCTGTACAATGAAATACTTAATCCCAAAATGGGATTGCTTGGATTGACATGAATCTCTTTTAATGTTCTATTCTGAAGTAATTTTTAGAAAGTTTTAGCATTTTATGTTTTATGAATTTTAATTCACAATAGCTACTGAGTATAGGGAAATAAAAAAACCTTCCTGTGTGGTCCCCTGATTGTCCACATCCCTGTAATCTAATAATCTAGGTGTGATCAGAACAATATCTAGCAAAAGGGACACTCAAGGTACTATGCTAAGACCTGAAACTTTGATGTTAGACTTGGAATGCAAAAGGAATAGTGTCCTGGAGAAAATGGGCCAAGTGTGAGATGAATGGCTCTTTGCTTTCCTATTTTATTCTTTTGTGTTATCATACTGACAGAAGCAACGAAAGAAAGTAAAAGAAATGGTATGAAATTTTATTTTATAATATGTTAAAGAAGACAAGTGCCTTCTGGACTGAAAATGAATGTAATATATACTAAGTTTCAGCTGAGAGCAATTTTTTCCCTCATAGACAGTTATAATAAGTTTGTTCTGGAAGCTTATGGGTTTTATAATGGAAATGCTGAACCAAACTTAACAGAGGCATCATGTGAAAGCGTGGATATAATAACAGCTCCGAAACCTCCAGAACAAGAGGACGATGAGATCCTCAGTGAGTAGGAGGGAAAGACTGAGAAGTACATAAAAAATGCACGCCAAAAAAAGAACAAATATGTGTTTTCAGTATTGCAGCCCAACAGTTGGAATTATTTGGAGTGGGGGGGATGATTTGGGTGGCTGTCTTTACAATGGAGTGAAATTGGTTTCTTATTATAGCCACTGCATTAGTTCAGCTTCACTCTGTTCCATTCTAAAAATGCACCAGCGTATCAGTCAGCTGCAGGGCACTTGACTCCTTGTGCGTGCCTGCTATGAGATTAGGGTAAGTGGATCAGAACTTGAGAGCACAGATTTTGAAAGTTTACTGTAATAGGTGGTCTGAAGAAGCTAAGCAAGACAAATCATGGCAAGCCTCAATCTCTACCACTTGTCATAGCATTAGTTATATTTTGAATGGATCCAATTGACTTGGGTCTTTTGGGTTCTGTTACAGTGAAAATTTATCCACAGCTATCTTAAACCTTAAATTTTATTGTTGGATTTCCTGCTTATTAAATCATTAAATAAAATAATGATGTTTTAGTAAGGAAGTCAGTTAAAACAGAATATACTAATATAACTGAACACTATCAGAATCATCTTTTTCCTTTTAAATTTGTGCAACCTCACACGTGTGTAAGCAGTCACAGATTAAAGAAGCAATTAGTCTGAACAGGGAAAACATGAAACTGATGCTTAATACACCAACAGACTGTGAGCTTGAGAGCCTCCATTTTTGGTACAGTTGCCAGCAGAACTGCAAAAATCTGTTCTATCAAAGTCCATCATTCTGATCAGATTAAAAAAGGCAGTTCTGGTAAATTGCATCCCTATGTCATAAATCCACATTTTTAGAGATTTATGGACCCTGGAGTTAACTGACATGATGATTTATATCATCCGTGATTAAAACCTGAAAGGCTTTATTTAGCTTAATGTTGCTTCCAAAGAATTATACTCCTAAAACAACAAAATGTCAAAGATCAGCATTTAGTGCTTTTCTCCATAGATGACTTCTACAGGGCTTTGAAACCTGTTTATGAGCAAGTGGTGCTAGGGGGAAAGGGGAAAAAAGTAGGATGAAAATTGTATTTACTGAAGTAAAATGTATGGAATTAATTCATGCAAATAGAGGAAGAAAATTAAGGCAATTTTCATACAGTTGTTTCCTATTGTTCTTTTCTTTGCTTCCGTCTTTTGATTTCCCTTATGCTCCACTGACTCCTCACTCCCCTCATATCATCTATACACACACACACACACACACACACACACACATTTAATAGAAATCTGTTAATTAGAGGTGAATAGAAATTAGATTCAGGAGGAGGCGATGGCACCCCACTCCAATACTCTTGCCTGGAAAATCCCAGATGGATGGAGGAGCCTTATAGGCTGCAGTCCATGGGGTTGCAAAGAGTGGGACACGACTGAGCTACTTCACTTTCACTTTTCACTTTTATGAGTTGGAGAAGGAAATGGCAACCCACTCCAGTGTTCTTGCCTGGAGAATCCCAGGGACAGGGGAGCCTGGTGGGCTGCCGTCTCTACCGCAGAGTCGGACACGACTGAAGTGATTTAGCAGCAGCTGCAGAAATTAGATTCTACAGGTATATTCTCAGTCCTCATGCTCAGTTGCAATTGATGATTCTGAATGATCTTAAATTTCTGCAGGTGATTCTGAGCAGATAAAGGGAAAAGAATGTGTAAGTTACTTGCTGAATTACTGATGAAATCCACTAATTTAAGATTTTCTAAGTTATGAAGGAGGAATGTACCAGTACTTCTGAAACATCCTTTCTGCTCACTGCTCATCAGACCTAGGGCAGAAACCATAGATTTAATTGTTAAAAATCATCACCCTCCCCATTCAGCTGGAGTGACTTTTCAAATATGTTTGGTGAAATCTTTCCTTCAAATACCACTCTATTTTGAAACTAATATTTAAAAAATTAGATATTAAAGAATAAATTGTCTGAAAATAGCTAAGACAATTATCAAAGTAGAAAAATAGTGGGGAGAGGCATGCTTGATCAGTTATTAAAATATACTTTAAAGACATAGCAGTAAAACAGTGTCTTGTTAGCACTGGAATAGAAAAAATAAGGAGTGAATTAGAATACAGAACCCAGACAAATAAGACATGATAAAGATTCATCTGGTAAATAATAGTTTTGCTTAATCAGTAGCTCCAGCACAATTGGCACTCTTTCAGAAAGAAAATAAATCTAGATTTTCTTCATGTAAAAATTAAGCAATGGATGAATTATGTATTGAAATTTAAATATTTAAAAATTATATGAATCTATGTATAACCTAGAAGTCTGCAAAGCTTAAAGACATAAATCTCTACTGGACAATGCAAAACCAAAAAACCAAAAAAGACATATTTAACCACATAAATGTTCAAAAAATATTTCTATGGCAAAATTCACCATAAACAAAGTTCATAATAAATGACTGACTGAGGGAAGTAGTCACAATACATATGAGAAATAAACAACTTTTGAATAAAATGAACCCTTACAAATTAATAAGAAAATCAAGAAAAAATATTAAAATGAACAAAGTTCATCATGAATAGATCACAGAAGAATAACCTCAGAGAGCCAAGAAACATTCTGACAGAGGTCTAACCTCACTGGTAATAAGGAAAAGCTTAATTTTTTAAGAATAACATACTCCTATGCTTATAAGATTAATAAAAATTGTAAGAGATGATATTCTTTGTTGGGTCATAGTATAAAGAGTAGATTCATCCTTTGCAAGTAGAAATATTATTTATGATGATCTAATAAACAGATCTGGAAAAAGTATTAAAATTGAAAATATAAATACTCTTCAATTTCAGCTGGGAATTTATTCCACAGAAAAATAAACCACTAGCATATAGGATAATTTAAAGTGGCTGTCCCTCAAAAGGAGAATGATTGAATTAATTATTGTAAATCCACAACATTGAATAATACAGGTAAGAAAAATAAAAGATTTTCTCTGGGACAGTTAACTTGGGAGAGATTTCCAAGGTGTAATACTAAATGCCAAAATCATAAGATTATAGTCAGTGTTAGTAAAAAGAAACTCTTATTATTTTGTGTTACTATTGTGTGAGTTGCAAAGGGCATATACCAGGTTGTCAATACTAGCTAGTCAAGTGAGTGGGAAAGAGAGGAGAAAGGTGGAGGTGTAAAAGACAAGGGAAGAAATCAATGGTAAGAATAATGTGTTTGCTATAATCTTGATTGTGGAAATGTTCAACATGCTGGTAGTAATTTCAGAGCAGTGAAATTGCAGGGGATTTATATCTCTTAGTTATAGCTAAAGATCTAAAACTACAAAAAGGATAAGTCATGCATCATCATAACTCAACATCCATATCCAAGCTACATAAAAGAAGATTTCCATATCAGAGAAAGAGAATTTTTTATCATATTAAAAAGGCTTTTCTCATCATTTTTCAGTTGGAAGATAGGTTCTCCCCAGCTCCTCAAGTATGTGTTTGTGTATCAGAAAACCAATGGAAAGCTGGACATGTGTTTCAGATTATAAGGGACAGTGGCTGTGGTTTAGTTACTCTGTCATGTCCATTTCTTTCTGTGACCCCATGAACTATAGTCTGCCAGGCTCCTCTGTCCTTGGGATTTTCCATTCTAGAATACTGGAGTGGTATGCCATTTCCTTCTCTTTGGGATCTTCCCAACCCAGGGATTTAACGCTCATATCCTGTGTTGGTAGATGGATTCTTTACCACTGAGCCACCTGGGAAGCCCATAAGAAACAAAGGGACTCATAAAATATGTGAAAGAATTTGTTGGAGTTGCTCCGGCAGGAAAAGCTGTGATGTGTCAGAAAAGGCCTATACTCCAAGACTTCAGTAGAGAAAGGACACTTATTTCAGGTGGGCAAAGATGTAGATTCCGCTTGTACCAGACTAGGATCATCTTGAGTAGTTTCATGAGGAAGAGGTCCACTTGAATGATTCATTGATCCTCTAAGGAGGGAATATGAATGGTATGGACTGATAAATGGTGGTATCAAAGCCATTTATAAGTGGCCGTCCAGAAGATATATCTTCTGTGTCATGGAAGAGTTTCAGTGTCAGGATTTTNGTAGTTTCATGAGGAAGAGGTCCACTTGAATGATTCATTGATCCTCTAAGGAGGGAATATGAATGGTATGGACTGATAAATGGTGGTATCAAAGCCATTTATAAGTGGCCGTCCAGAAGATATATCTTTTGTGTCATGGAAGAGTTTCAGTGTCAGGATTTTCCATAAATCATCCAAAGTGCTCCATAAAAAAAAAAAAAAAAAAGTCCTCTGTGAGATAGTCAGCTTTGAACATCTGCTACATCCAGAATGCACTCATGCCAAATAACAACCATGCTAGTCAAGGAAGAATTCTTCTTCCCCTTATTTCCCTCTTCTTTCTACCAATATTTGATCACTCTTCTCTACCCTCATCTCCTGCAGTAATGTATAAGAGGAATAGAGGGAAAAGGGACAAAAGAAAAATGTGGACAAAACCTACTTTCCTTCCTGCTGAAGGCTTCCCATATGAGCTGCTGCTGCTGCTAAGTCACTTCAGTTGTGTCCGACTCTGTGTGACCCCATAGATGGCAACCCACCAGGCTCCCCGACCCTGGGATTCTCCAGGCAAGAATACTGGAGTGGGTTGCCAGTTCCTTCTCCAATGCATGAAAGAGAAAAGTGAAAGTGAAGTCGCTCAGTCTGTCTGACTGTTAGCGACCCCATGGACTGCAGCCCGCTAGGCTACTCCGTCCATTGGATTTTCCAGGCAAGAGTACTGGGGTGGGGTGCCATTGCCTTCCCCGTCCCATATGAGCAAGGAAAGTGAAAATTCTATGTTGAAGGAGATGCTGAAATTGTGTTCATACATTCCAGTAGAAAGTTTTTAATTCTCTGAATGTTGAGATAATGTGTTAATTCATGAAAATGACTAGGCGAGTTACATATCTGCCTGAAACTTCACCCAGATGAAAGGAAAATAAGTCAGGAGAGGAAGTTCCAAGAAAAATTAGCTAGAAGGAGTAACAGTACTTTCTGTTTGCACACCACTACATCTCTCTCCCTCAATGAATTAACTACAGTTATCTTTAATTCATGGCTAGAGACTTTTAAAATTATCATGTGTTTTTATATAGTAAGATACAAAATCTAAACCTGTTTCCTTTGTAAAAATTAGAGAATTATATTCAGAATTTCAAAATATAAAACAAAATGGAAAACACTGGAGTTGCTCTGATTGAAGACTCCATTCATGGTTTATCTCCTTAAGCATCTATTCTCACTGGCAGTCCCTCATACCCACTACTACCCCCCATCCAAACACAAAGGCATCTCCACAGAACCCAAGGTAGCTATGTCCTACCATTTGAATATCCCTGATTTAGAGCATGTAGAGTAGGTGCTTTCTAAGAAATAGGACCAAAAGAAAATATATCTTGAGTGCCTACTATGTTAGCACATTCTTTTTCTTCTTTTGTTTATTTTATATTGGAGTACAATTGATTTGTAATTTTGTGTTAGTTTCAGGTGTAAGTATTAATAATTTTTTCATGGTATAGTTGTGTAGTCACCCAATCATGTCTCATTGTTTTTGCTTCTACATGGACTGCCAGGCTCCTTGGTCCATGAGATTTCCTAGGCAACAATACTGAAGTGGGTTGCCATTTCCTTCTTCAGGGGATTTTCCAAACCCAGGGCTCAAACCCATGTCCCCTGCATTGACAGGTGAATTCTTTACCACTAAGACTTCCCTGGTGGCTCAGATGGTAAAGTGTCTGTCTACAATGTGGGAGACCCAGGTTTGATCCCTGGGTTGGGAAGATCCCCTGGAGAAAGAAATGGCAATCCACTCCAGGATTATTGCCTGGAAAATCCCATGGACAGAGGAGCCTGGTAGGCTACAGCCCATGGGGTAGCAAAGAGTCAGACTCAACTGAGCGACTTCACCACTCACCAAGCCAACAATAGTCATATAAATACAAATATCTATTCTTTTTCAGATTCTTTTCCCATATAAGGTATCACAGAGTATTGACTAGAGTTCCCTGTGCTATATAGTATGTCTTTATTGGTTGTCTGTTTTATACGTAGTGGTGTGTACATGCTAATGCCTACATCTTAAATCTGCCCCCTTTGCCCTGCCACCTTGCCCTTTTGGTAGCCATAAGTTTGTTTTAGTGATATGATATTTGTCTTTCTCTAACTTCACTCAGCATGATAATCTCTAGATTCATTTGTGTAGCTGCAAATGGCATTATTTCATTTTTATGGCTGACTAATATTCCATTGTATTTTGGTCATCTGATGCAAACAGCTGACTCATTGGAAAAGTCCCTGATTTGGGGAAAGATTGTGGGCAGAAGGAGAAGAGAGTGTCAGAGAATGAGATGGCTAGATGGCATCACCAATGCAATGAACATGAACTTGGGCAAACTTTGGGAGATGGTGAGGGGCAGGGAGGCCTGGCATACTGCAGCCCATAGGGTCACAAAGAGCTGGACATGACTGAGTGACTGAACAACAACAAATGATATTCCATTGTATGTATACATATATATATATATATATATATATATAAATTGTATTTATATATATATATATATAAATCTTTATCCATTCATCTGTTGATGGACACTGAGGTCACTTACATGTCTTAGGTATTATAAATAGTGTTTCAATGAACACTGGAATTCATGTATTTTTTGAAGTATGATTTTCTCTGGATATATGCCCAGTAGTGGGATTGTTGGATCANATATATATAAATTGTATTTATATATATATATATATAAATCTTTATCCATTCATCTGTTGATGGACACTGAGGTCACTTGCATGTCTTAGGTATTATAAATAGTGTTTCAATGAACACTGGAATTCATGTATTTTTTGAAGTATGATTTTCTCTGGATATATGCCCAGTAGTGGGATTGTTGGATCATATGAGTGAACTCCAGGAAGGAGTTGGTAATGGACAGGGAGGCCTGGCGTGCTTCAATTCATGGGGTCGCAAAGAGTCGGACATGACGGAGTAACTGAACTGAACTGAATGGTAGTTCTACTTTTAGTTTTTTTAAAGAAACCTCCACCAATTTACATTCCCACCTACAGTGTAGAAGGTTTCCCTATACTGTTTACTGTTTGTGGACTTTCTGATGATGGCCATTCTTACTGGTGTGAGGTGACACCTCATAGTAGTTTTGATATGCATTTCTCTAATAATTAGTGATGTTAAGATATATTTTCATGTGTTTTTTGACCATCTATATGTTTTCTTTGGAGAAATGCTTATTTAGATCTTCTGGCCATTTTTGGATTGGGTTTTTTGTTTTTTTGATATTGAACTGTGTGAACTGTTTGTATATTTTGGAGATAAATCCCTTGTCAGTCACCTCATTTGAAAATATTTTCTCCCATTCTATGAGCTGTCTTTTTATTTTGTTTATGCTTTCCTTTGCTGTACAAAAGCTTTAAGTTTAGTTAGTTCTCATTTATTTATTGTTGTTTTTATTTTCATTACTTTAGGAAGTGGATCCAAAAAGACATGGCTATGATTTATGTCCAAGAATGTTCTGCCTATGTTTTTCTCTAAGCTTTTTATAGTAACTGGTCTTACATTTAGGTCTTTAATCCATTTTGAGTTTATTTCTGTGTATGATGTCAGAGGCTTTTGAAGTTTCAGCTATTGTGATACCATGTAGCTTTTGGGGCTAAAATGGAGTTTCTGGAGTTCATAAGAAAATTGATTGCCAGAAACCTTTGCCAAGAGGCAGAACATAAAGATTCTTGAAAGAGAACAGAATCATGTATTGAGATCTTCCTCTGCACTAACATCTATTTCTTCTACCTAATAATTTACCCAATACAAAGATTCACCCTTTAAATGATCTGAGAAGGAAGTGAAATGCTTTGATGAAGTCATGAGGGAAATGAAGAGAATTTGGTTCATTGACTTGTTTTATATCTAGGAATTATTCCTTGTATAAGAGTATAATTATATTATCTTTCCTAAAGCTGTTAAAGGAATGGGTAGAAGAGAAAACAACCCAGTTTAGAATCATGCTAATGAACTCTCAAACAAGAAGTTTGGTTTGAGTCATTTGTTCACTCATTTAATCTGTCCATCAACAAAAATTTAGAGTATATACTACATTTCAGGTATTAGTTGAAGACTAGAAAATATAGTGAAAAACAAAATCAACGAAGGCTGTGCCTCCCCCACCCCGATCTTACAATGTAGTAGAATTGAGAACAATAAACAGATAAGATTATATTTTTATAATTTTAAAAATAAATGTAAAGCAGAGAAAACCAAGCATGATAGACAGGTGATATTTTTATGTAGTGTCATCTGAAATGACAGTCAAAACCCAAATAAATAAGGAAGTAAATCTTGTAGCTCTATGGGGAAAAGCAGGGGAAAGAGTAGGGACGATACCCTTAGGCATACTTGGTATTCTACAAGAATAACAAGAGAGCCTGAGAATAGAGACATGGATGAATTAGTCTGAGAGTGCTAGGAAATACAGTCAGATAGACAGTCTAGGCTGGAGAAGGAAATGGCAACCCCCTCCAGTATTCTTGCCTGGAGAATCCCATGGACGGAGGAGCCTGGTAGGCTACAGTCCACAGGGTCGCAAAGAGTTGGACACGACTCAGCGACTTCACCTTACCTTAGAGAGTCTAGGTGGATCTTGTATTATAATGCTACAATGTTGTGGTCCATCTTAAAACTCTAAAGTATTATATAACATCTTCCAGGATAGGAGAGTCACTTCCCATGTTATCTTTACCCAAGATTGCCCTTCATTTATTCTCTCTTGATTATGGAACTTTGATAATAAATATCTATAAGAATAGACTCTGGAAAGATGAGGATTTGAGAGGGCAAAAATACCTTTGTCCCAATAGGACAATAGGAAAGAACTCTTGCGACACAAAAGGAAAATAATTTGGAAAAGAAGGATAAAATGGCAATTTACAACTAAATTAGTTCCTTTCTATTCCTTTGTGAACTGCAGAATTGACAAAGTTCATTGACAGGGAATCACAATTTGGTTAAAACCAAGCCAGTAAAGTAGCATGATTTTATATGGCCAGCTCATTGAAAGGCAACAATTAAAGGAATTGTCTTCCAAATGCCTGAGAGATTGGTTGGTAATGGCTGAACACAAATGATTGTTCAATAGGAAAAGATTGTGTCTCTGGGATAAAAATCTCTCAGATTCTCTGTAGTTCTGTTTGTAAAAAGTGGAGGGGCCTGAAGCAGAGCTTTCCATTTCATACCATGAGAGCCCAGAAAAATGGACATGTATGGCAAACAGCATATACCTCCAATACTCGAATGTGAATGTGATAGGTGGGTCCAACTAATCAAAATCATTCTGGGATTCTCAGTTTATGGGCACATATTAACTGTGCACTTAATGCTTTACGCCAGTGTTATACAGCAATAAATTGTAATAGCTAGACCTTGAAATTTTTCTATCAGCTGATATGGGGGAAGGGGTTAACTGTCTTACTCTGATGTTACTGCACTCTTCTTTGAGAGATATTGTACCTGGCTTTCTTTTATAAACTATATAAATTCTAGCTTCTGTAAGAGTCCAGATGGGGCTGTTTTTTACCCTGTTATTTGTCATTTTAGTCATTTATTTCTCTCTTGCAAAAGGACCATTTCTTCTGTTTTATTGATTAGATATCACACACACACACACACACACGTATATACACATACACACACATATATGGACATCATAATCACCCCAAAGAAGCCCATAGTTTACATGATGGTTCACTCTTAATGTTGTACATTCTCTGGGTTTGGATAAATATATAATGATATATATTCATCATTATGGTGTCACACAGAGTGTTGTCACTGCCCTAAAAGTTTTCTCTTATTTGCCTATTCATCACTTCCCTCAACTCCACTTCCAGCTCCTGATCTTTTTATTGTCTCCATAGTTTTGCCTTTTCTAGACTATCATAAAGTTGGAGTCATATCATATCTTGCCTTTTCAAATTGGTTTCTTTCACTTTCAGTTCAGTTCAGTTCATTTCAGTCGCTCACTCCTGTCTGATTCTTTGTGACCCCATGGACTGCAGCACTCCAGTTTTCCTTATCCATCATCAGCTCCCAGAGCTTACTCAAACTCATGTCCATCGAGTCAGTGATGCCATCCAATCATCTCATCCTCTGTCATCCCCTTCTCTTCCTGCCTTCAATCTTTCCCAGTATCAGGGTTTTTTCAAATGAGTCAGCTCTTTGCATAAAGTGGCCAAAGTATTGGAGTTTCAGCTTCAGCATCAGTTCTTCCAATGAATATTCCAGACTGATTTCCTTCAGAATGGACTGGTTGGATCTCCTTGCAGTCCAGAGGACTCTCACTCCAACACCACAGTTCAAAAGCATCAATTCTTTGGCACTCAGCTTTCTTTATAGTCCAACTCTCATATCCATACATGACTACTGGAAAAACCATAGCTTTGACTAGAAGGATGTTTGTCACCAAAGTAATGTCTCTGCTTTTTAGTATGCTGTCTCAGTTGGTGACAGCTTTTCTTCCAAGGAGCAAGCGTCTTTTAGTTTCATGGCTGCAGTCACCATGTGCAGTGATTTTGGAGCTGAAAAAAATAGTCTGTCACTGTTTCCCCAACTATTTGCCATGAAGTGATGGGACCAGATGCTATGATCTTAGTTTTCTGAATGTTGAGTTTTAAGCCAACTTTTTCACTCTCCTGTTTCACTTTCATTAACAGACTCTTTAGTTCTTCTTCACTTTCTGGCATAAGGGTAATGTCATCTGCATATCTGAGGCTATTGATATTTCTCCTGGCAATCTTAATTTCAGCTTATGCTTCATCCAGCCCGGCATTTCTCATGATGTACTCTACATATAAGTTAAATAAGCAGGTGACAATATATAGCTTTGATGTACTCCTTTCCTGATTTAGAGCCAGTCTGTTATTCCATGTCTAGTTCTAACTGTTGGTTCTTAACTTGCATACAGATTTCTCAAGAAGCAGGTCAGGTGGTCTGATACTCCTATCTCTTGAAAAATTTTCCACAGTTTGTTGTGATCCACATAGTCAAAGGCTTTGGTATAGTCAATAAAACAGTAGATTTTGTGACAATATATAGCTTTGATGTACTCCTTTCCTGATTTAGAGCCAGTCTGTTATTCCATGTCTAGTTCTAACTGTTGGTTCTTAACTTGCATACAGATTTCTCAAGAAGCAGATCAGGTGGTCTGGTACTCCTATCTCTTGAAAAATTTTCCACAGTTTGTTGTGATCCACATAGTCAAAGGCTTTGGTATAGTCAATAAAACAGTAGATTTAAGAAGATGCATTTGAGATTCCTCCATGTCTTTTCATAACTTGCTGCTGCTGCTGCTGCTGCTAAGTCACTTCAGTCGTGTCCGACTCTGTGTGACCCCATAGACGGCAGCCCACCAGGCTCCCCCATCCCTGGGATTCTCCAGGCAAGAATACTGGAGTGGGTTGCCATTTCCTTCTCTAATGCATGAAAGAGAAAAGTGAAAGTGAAGTCGCTCAGTCTGTTCGACTGTTAGCGACCCCATGGACTGCAGCCCACCAGGCTACTCCGTCCATTGGATTTTCCAGGCAAGAGTACTGGGGTGGGGTGCCATTGCCTTCCCCGTCATAACTTGCTGCTTCATTTCTTTTTAGCAGTAAATAACATCCCATTATCTGGATATGCCACCATTTATTCATTCACCCACTGAAGGACATCTTGTTTGCTTCCAAGTTTTGGCTTGATAAACAAAGCTGCTACAAAAATCCATGTGCAGGTTTTTGTGTGGACATAAATTTTTACCTCCATTGGGTGAGTATCAAGTAGTGTAATTGGTAGATCATACGGTAAAGACCCTGATGCTGGGAAAGATTGAAGGCAGGAGGAGAAGGGGACGACAGAGGATGAGATGGTTGGATGGCATAACCAACTTAACGGACATGAGTTTGAGTAAACTCCGGGAGTTGGTGATAGACAGGGAGGCCTGGCGTGCTGCAGTCCCTGGGAGTCAGACAAAGAGTCAGACACGACTGAGCTACTGAACTGAACTGAACTGAATGGTAAGGGTACGGTTAATTTTGTAAGAAATTGCTAAACTATATTCCAAAATGTTCCAAATTTTTCATTCTCACTTCAGTGAATAGGAGTTCCTCTTGCTCCACATCCTTGCCAGTATTTGTGTCAGTGCTACGGAGTTTGGCCATTGCAGTAAATGCAAAGCTCAATATTAAACAAAATAATTGGCCTATGAAATCTCAAAGGATAAGAATTCTTATTCAGAAGTTTTCTTTTATAAACATGATATTTTTTAATTTCTTTGTATCATGGGTGTTTTATTATATAAAATATAGGCTTAGGAGTAATATTCATTGTAACACCAAATATTTTATGAAACTATTTGAGTGAAAATATAAATATTTAAATGAAAGAAGATGCAAAAAGAAATGAGTTTAAAACATTTATACCATTTTTATACGAGGATCTTGATGCGCTCAACACTTTCAGATGAACATTTCATTGTTTAGGACTTGAGAGGTTTGATTCCTGTGCTTAACTAGTCACTGGCCAATTGTACAATCGTACAACTCTTTGATCTGGTTTAGCCTTTCTGAGCTTCAGTTTTCTACTCTCCAGAGTAAGAGGGGAATAATCTTATGATTTCTTAGGACCACTTCATTGCCAATATTCCATAATTCCTGGCCAATATAGTCAATATGGTCAGTTTCTCTTTATCTACTAAATTCAGTGAGGGTGTTAATTGTTAAAACAGTTGACTAGTTTACTGTTTTCCACATTGGGCCATTTGTTACATCTGTCCGAGGGATAGAAGATTTATATTTATGTATTTGGGGGGCAATATTAAAATACCTGAGCATTCTCTAAGCAATGTTCATAGTAGAAGAGACAAGTCAGTCTAGCACTGTTAATTATGAATTTAATTGAGAGTAGATTGAATTATGCTGTTTTATTTGCATTTTTCTGTGTTCCTACAAGGTTCAGAGTCTTTGAAAAATAGCAGTGAGTCCAAGTTCTAAGCACCTGATTTTAATAGGAATTGATTGAGTACTTACCACATGCCAGGTATTTAGTAACAAATCTATGAAGTAGGTATTATCATCCCTCTTCTACAGATGAGCAGCCTAAGCATGGACTGATTAAATAACTTGCCAAAGTTCACATCAATTATAATGAAAGCAGGCAATATATGAGCATAGGATGAAACACATTAAAGCATGTATTAAACTCTATTGCCAAGTAGCTGTTTTCACACAGAACAGTGCTCATCATATACTAAGTGCTCAATAATGTTGATCATTTTTATCTGCTAAAGAGATACAAATGGTGATCATTGACAAATTGCTTGATTTTTGTAAGATTTATTTTCATTTATCACTCAGGTTCTTGGCAGAGAGCATAAGGCATACACAAACAGAATAATTAAAGGGAATTTAACAAAGGTACTCATCAGAACACTGTGGGAAAGGTTAAGGAAAACCACAGAGGGATGTTGCTTCACCTCTGGGCTAACAAAGGCTGGATTATCACCAGCAGATCTGAAGGACCAGGGGAGCGAGTAGTTTCCGGGACCCCAGAAGAGCTACAGCTACAGCTGCAGCTGCCTGACAGGTGCTGTGACTTTCTGCTGAGCAAGGCAGCCACTGCCAACCCCTGAGCAGGAGTGATGGAGGCAGGAAAAGAACTTGGATCTCTCTCTGTCCCACCTTTAATCTCCTGCTGCCTTTCTGCCCTAGCCAGATCTCACGAGAATGCAGAGCGCAAACGGACCTTCCTGAAATAGTCTACAGCGGTCGGCTTCCTGTGGGCCCGAGGCAGAGTAGAAAAAAGGAGAAAGATCCAATGGGACACAGAATTTGCTGGTGCATTCACCTTCTGCACAATGAATTTGTTACCCAGTACTTTTGTAAGTCTCCTCAAAACTGTTAAGTGCTCTGAAGTATTTCAAAGGTAAATGATCATGTTTGTGCCCTTGAGGAGCTTAAGTTTTAGAAACAGAGTTTGATATGGCACCGATATGTAGTTAAAACTTTAAACTCTAAATGTTAAAACTTTAAAGTGTAGGCTCTGGTGTTAGGGTGTAAATTTGGATAGTTAAAACATTTAGACGTCAACGTTCTCATCTTGAAAAATGAGAACAGAAACAGTACCTTTCTCACTGGCCTATGTTGAGAGTTAAATAAACTGATTTATGTAAGGCATCTGGAACAATACTCAACATAATTGTAAGACTTCATAATATTGACTATTATTATCTGCCTAATATGATATAGAAGGTGTGAACAAAACCTTAGAACTATTCCCTGAGAAGACAGCATGACCCTGTAGGGGCTGAGCTAGACATCTCTAAGGTCTATTCTATGTCCTGAGGTTTCATGGCAGTTCTGCAAGGTCACTCTGTAGGTATAAGAGATGTCAGAAATACTGCCAGTTTCCGATATGCATTTAACCACCTAACCAGGCTTCTTCCCTTCTCTGAGTCTATAGACTGCAGAAACCAGCCTTCTTCAGGATGGGCATAAATGAAATACTGCATCAGCTATTTAGATGTCTTAAAAAGCATATATTAAGGATGATGGTATTGATGATACTTACTGGCACTTGAACCCAAGGCAGTTAGGCATTTTATAAATCATCCAACATCCCTTGTGCTCCTGGAACTAAATTGTGAGTTCTTGGGCTATACATCACAGCTGTCTTTTTGGCCTCTATGCTTTTCTCCTTGGAAGGCAATTTATTATTTTTATCAATATTAATGTTAGTTGCCATTATGATTTTAGATGAAGTGTATGGCATATCCATATGTGGCTTGAACATATTTTATAAATCATCCAACATCCCTTGTGCTCCTGGAACTAAATTGTGAGTTCTTGGGCTATACATCACAGCTGTCTTTTTGGCCTCTATGCTTTTCTCCTTGGAAGGCAATTTATTATTTTTATCAATATTAATGTTAGTTGCCATTATGATTTTAGATGAAGTGTATGGCATATCCATATGTGGCTTGAACAAATTTCTTTTGGATCAATTAGAAGCATGCTGTTGGCTTTTTCTTTCTTTTTCTCTGCAAAAATGTTCAAATGTTTATTGCTAATGTCTTTGTTGTTGTTGTTGTTAAACCAAGTATCACTGTGTAGTTTAAGTTTTAATTTGATTCTGTACTTTGATGAAGAATAATATCTAATCAGTGAAACAACAGGAATTATCCTTTTGCAAGAGAGAAATAATCTTCTAACTACAATGGCAGAGTAAAGAAACCAACCTCCTCCTTCCCCAGCTGCAGTGTTCTGAAGGCGTGGTTTTCTCGGTTTTACTATTCACAAGTGTGGTAAGAAAGCAAGCATGGGTAGTCCTCTCTCCCATGCTATGATTTGCTTTATTAAGTAAATGATATTTTTTAAAAAATATTAAAGTCTGGAAGGAAGCTCAGAAAATTCTGAAAGAAAATCCTGCCTTTGCTTGGTAACTCAGTTTGGCTGGCTTTAAAATTTTTCTCTGTTGCTAAGGTTGCTAAATGGTAGGTATAAAAATGAACTTAAAGCAAGTTCTTAGGACAAGCTTTTGCCCAACAGTAGTCATAGCGTTTATAAGTGGCAACCCTGTCCACATGGAGGACAGAAGAGCTCAAAGTGAAAATTACAACATCCCTTCCACATTAGACAAGCTAATTAGTTGGTCCATAATCACAGACTCTGCTTCAAATGAAAAGAACAGGTTTTTTTCCTTTTGAACGAGAAAGGCACAGAAGGTGTAATACCTGCATAATTCATTAACAGTAAGAATGTTTTGGAAGAAGAAGTTATAAATTTAGATTACCCTGAAATTCTACTTGTAATAGCGAAGGTGGTACTGAGACCTCTGCAGTTTCCTCAAACAAATTTAAAATGTGAGAATTTCTTTTGTGCATATCAGAAGCAGTCTAAGTCATTTGGAAGCTTTATGAGATTTCTTGTTTTCTGTTTGTTTGTTTAAGATATTAGAACACTAGCGTGCTGAATAAGCTATGGAGCTTTGTAATTGAAGAAATAGTTAATGCCAGATCCAAAGTAGTTCCCAAAATAACTTGAAAACTGGGAAATTCTGGATCTAGGTTTCTGATTATAATGTGTCACATCGTCACCCCATCTAGAACAATTTAAGGACTTCTTGTGTATAGTAATATCTAAGACTTCAGAAGTTTCCATCATCAGAAAAAGAGCAGCTTGAAGGTCATGGAAACACCTTGTGGTAGCTGGAAAGATGATACTGATTGACAATAAATTTAGGAAGCCAGAAGATTGAAATGTACAAAAGGGAGGAGCCAGTGCTTTGCTGTTTGGAAATAAACCTGATCAATCATTTTTCTAAATCTAGGTAATATTGCCTGAATTTTCCTCTCATCTTTCCTATTCCCAAATAAAAAAGGCAGAACAAGCCGAAAGAATGGCGTTTGGTTACTGAGAAGAGAGTGAACTAGCCCATTCTGTTGCTTTGTTCCTCAAATCTACCTGGAAAACTATAGAAGCCAAGAGAAGCCTGGATCTGGAAAAGATATGGGAACTCTGAGAGATTCCTGAAGGGTAAATGCATCAGCAGAGGGTCAAGGGCAGTCTGACTGAGATGTAACTGTGGGAGGAAAGTTTGAAAGAGAGGTTTTCAGATATCCTCAGCCTTGCTCTTCTGCAACCTGGGACTGTTGTCTCAAAATGGGCACAGAAATCAGCAGCAGCCTGGACTTAACAGTGCTGTGGGGTAATGTTAGAGTGCAAAAACTCTGGCTGGGGTAAGGTGCTCATGGAACAGATGTCACTTGTGAGGGATCTTACTTCCCTGCCCTAGTTCTCTTTCAGTGTTAAGGCTAGGGGATTTTCCCTTCTTGAAAATGATGCTGAAGATTCGTCTGGTGGAACAGCAGCAAACAGAAGTGACTGAGAGAGACTCTTAGATACACTGATACCCACTCATTCTCACCATTTCTTTTCTTTAAATTCATCAAGAGGAATAAAACTTAGGCCCTTCCCTAATTTTTATGTTAGACAGTGCCATGAAGTCACAGGGAAAACAACAACGAAAACAGGAAGAACAACCTGTAAAATAAAGACGACAAACTGATATAATTTGAAACAGAATACTTTGAATAGAGGGACTGACAATTTAAAATAAGTTTAATTGAAATAACAAGATGAGAATGATGTTAATAAAATGTTGACGTCATTAAAAAAGAACCAAAAAAGAAACAATAAATATGAAAAAGATAATAGTTGAGTAAAGAACAGAATAACTAAGAAAAAGAATCCAAATGATGCTGCTGAAGAAATAATTTGTTTGTCAGACGATCAGATTGAGTACTCTCAGAAGGTAACAGAAAAGAAATTAAAAGAGAAACTATAACAATAAACTATGGGATTTGGAGACTAGAAATAAAAGTTCTATTATACAATTAATAATATTGTTAATATTAATATACAGAAGAAAGATGCTGGTGGTCATAGTGGGGGAGAAAGGGAAAAAATTGAAGACATAAAGAGTATTTATTTATTCCAGAGTTAAAATAAAATGGCAGACTTCTTATTTGAATAAGGTAAACCACCTATATCTCAGTTTACCCACCAATAAAATGAGGATAGTATAATGGTTCCCTTACTCTTAAAAAATTAATGTGAGGAGAAAGTGAATTAACTTATATGTAAAAAGCTCTTAGAAAAGCGCCTTGTATATAATTGCTGTTTTAGTATTAGCTATTATTACCTAGATTTATTGTAATTAAATTCTAGAACATCAAAGACCAAAGGAAAATGCTTCCAAAGAGAATAGCATATCACCTAACAAGGAAAAGTGTTTAGATTGATATCAGACTTTGTAACACCATAATTACATAGTAAAAAAGAAAGAGCATTATATCTAGTCAGGCCTCAAAATATTGACTATATGGAAACCCACTTTGAAAGGCTTTTAGAGAATGTATTAAAATAAAAAGATACATAAAAGTGCAAGGGTGCTACAAGAGATACATTAAGTAATGGTGGCAAAAAGACCAGAGGATATCATGGTTATTATAAAAAGCTCAGATTGAGGAAAATAACTTCTAAGTAACATCAAGGATATGTTAGAGGTGGGAGGTAGGGAGGAAGAGCAAAATAATGTGAAACCTTCAAGATACTAGTATTGTTCTATTTCAGAAACTAATAAAGGAAACATAAGGGGAAAACCTATAAATGTAGATCTTAAATTAGGAGCAACTGCCCTGAGAATAAAAATAACCAGTAAGGATTTTCACATATTTCTGGCAGGATTAACACAGCTATTCTGGGAAGCCTCCTAATAGTTTTTTTTGTCAGATGTTAAGTGCATATAAACTGTGGTCCAACAGATTTATTCCTGATTCTGCAGCATGGAGGGGTGACCACAGGGGTCCATGTGGGGACAATTAAGGAGGATACAGTTGGGGTCTCCTAGACTGACACCAGATGATGGATGAATCAAGCAGAGTGACATCCAAAGGCACTTCAGTAGCAGTGCTGGAAGCCCTGAAACCAGTGCATGGTTGGGCAGTGACTTTATTAAAGTGCCATGGGGCATATACAACCTGTTGTGGGGCTCTTTCAGGCTGCCCTACTAGGTAAAGATTAACTCCCCAGAAGTAGCAATATAGATGGAGAGAGGAAAGCCACGATGGGCCATGAACGGGATACTGGCAAGACACAGAATCAGCCTGTGCTTAAGTTGGAGCCATATGGTGTACCTGGTGATGTGTTTTTGTAGACTTTGAGCATCGCATGCTTATCAGTATTACATTGCTAACAGCAGAGCCACAAAACAACAAGAGGAAAACTGAGTAAAATAAGACTCGTTTCACTCGATAGGTTAAGGCAAACTGCTCAAACTTGAACTATTAGAAGGGCTCTTAAATATGTATTGGAGTTTTCAAACAGATTTAGGAAAAAACAACACCCTTGGTTCAAACTCCCAATTTCTGCACATTTTTGAACTGTTACATATGATAAAATAGCAATCACAAAATCTTGCAATAATGTGGAATCAATAATTTTATTGGTATAAACTTAGCTATCTCCAGTATAAGACCCATAATGTAGTGGTGAATTGCCTGACTCTGGAAACACATTATGTGAATTTAAAGCCCAGGTCTATCATGTACTATTTTAATGAAATAATATATGGAAAAGACCTGGTACTTACTAATTGTCAACACCAATTTTTTCCTTATTGTATTTAATTATTAATCTTATTCAAGAGGTAAATCTTCATGTAGGTGATTCATAAATCATATTTTATATCTGTGTCCAGATTGTGCAGAGTTAAAAGTGTTGAATTCATCTGGTGCTTACTACACAGTTTGGGTTCAACTTAAGATCTGGATTAGTCTCTTGAGAGAAATTAGGTTGGTTAAACAGAATTTTGGATTTTATGTTTTATCAATTTATATGAATCAGATCTTTGTTCTATTATTCCATAGTGGGCTCTGAAATTCTTGGTTAATGAAAAGCTATGCAAGTTTCAAATAGCCATTTAAGGTGTGACATGAATTTATACCATTATCCTCATGTATCAATTTATAATGCTAGAGTATATAATTATAAAATTATTATTGTCACTTATAACTTTTAAATGAGTATTCTTAAGCAAAATTAAGTACCTACTCTATAATTTTTAATCACGTCAAGTTTCATGTATAACTATATCCTTTTTGACATTAGGATGTGGAATATCATAGTTTATGGTATGTACAGTGATGTTTATTGCATCTTTCCTCTTTTCTCTAGCTTGAAAGGGCATACTTGATGTTGCCAATTTAGCATGAAAAACAACTTAGAAATTAAAAATGAGGAAAATGCTAGAAATAATAATTATATTTGTCAAAGCATATATAGACATTAATAAAATTTATAAAGATTTAGGTGCTTAGATTTGATTTTAGGCTATTCCAATAGTAGCGGGAGACCAAACTGCTTTAATAGTGGAATGTGTAATATACCCAAAGAAATGGAAGTGAGAAGTCTATCCTCTTTTTTTTTTTAACTTGGCTTTTGTGTGTGTATGGGAAAAAAAGAAGATATTTTTAAGAAGGAAAAGAAGATAGGTCTAAGTTACTTTCAGTTTAGCTGATTATTTAAAATTTGGAAAATGTAAATAGAACTCATAATATTCTCAAAGATAGGAAAGAAGGCAGAGAAAAGCAACCAGAGCTTTGATTATGTCATAATTATGATGTGAAATAAAATTCCTTTTCCTCTGGGAAGTTTTCCCTGGTACTCAAGAGGAAGTTATGTCTTCCATTTCTGACTTTCCAGTGCATCTCTTAAAGCACTTAGAACCTTGTATGATAGTGATTTATGGATACTCTCCAGGGTTTAATGATACTGCAAGATTATAGACTGAGTAGAAGATTTATATCTGATTCTGCCTCAGTGTGGAAGGCAATGGCTTCTAATAGAGGAGCATGTCATTTAGAGTCAGCAAGAACCTAGTTTCAAGCCAAGCTCTTCTACTGACTACACATTAATTTTTCTGTGCTTCAATTCCCTTGTATATAAACTGATGGCAATGATAATTAAGTTTACAGCATTTGGGAAAGATTTCATGAAATAGTTCCTGCACTGCTCCTATTCCTTGCATATGTTCAATAAATGTTAGCTCTCTTCTTTCATGTCTCTGATAAGCATTCCTTTCCTCCATGTGGGAGGTGTTCCTATGAACAAGGAATGAATCAGTCATTTTGCAGCTGTATCTCTCACTATTGGAAAGGCAATGTAAACATTACGTTTGATAGGTATGGCTTGTAGGATATGATCATAAAGTGCTTTTATTCCTTGCCTCCCCCACCCCACCCAACACACATTATTCTTTTAGTTTGTTCAATGGGACTAGTATTTTCCCTTCTCTTAAATAAAATTTAGGGGAAGTCCCATGACTTTTCTGATCACTTTTGGACAGTCAAGTTTTCTGGCCAGCAATATATAGGTCTCATTTCATGTGATAATTAAAACTCCAATCTTAATTTTATTTCCACCTCAAAGGAGCTGAGCTCAGCTCAGTTCTATTGCCTGTTAGCCATGGCCTAAGGGATAAGTGGAGGGAGGAAATGATTGGCCTCTTACTTATGCATCTAATTTAAAAGAGACAGGAAAATTATAATTTGGCTAATATTGTCAGAAATTGGGGCCAGATTCTCAGACTATTGATGTTATTTTGTTATATATATATTTAATTTTTTTTAATATAGAATTTTATCTTTGAGAACAGTTTTAATGGCTTCTTCAGAGATCATTGCAGCCTAGGTCCTCTCCATTGCTGCAGATTTTCTATCTGCATTTCCTTTGATGTAAATGAGATACTCTTCTCTGGCTGAATATGAGGTCCCCATTGGCCTCAAATTACTGATGGGTCTGTCACACTTTAATTCATAGAATATTTCTTGAGCTACTATATATCACCTAGTAGTGTCACCACTCTTCTAAGTAGGTCAGTTAATGAGCAAAGATTTCTACCTTGGGAACATCTATTTTAAAGGAAGAGACAGAATAGCAAACAATAGAACTAATATGTAAATAACACAGCATGCTAGAATGTGACATATATTATGTAAACAAAAGCAGGTTAAAGGGGATCAGCAGTGCTTGTGTGCATGCTAAGTTGCTTCAGTCGTGTCAGACTCTTTGTGACCCTATGGACTGTTGCCCACCAGGCTCCTCTGTCCATGGAATTCTCTAGGCAAGAATACTGGAACGAGTTGCCATTTCCTTTAGTGGGGCTAAAGTTTCATTTTAAATAAAGTGATCACTCCAGGTCTTATTGACAAAGTAGATTTGCAACTCTTTCCTTTCCTGTATGCTCTGCTGCTGCTGCTAAGTCGCATCAGTCGTGTCTGACTCTGTATGACCCAAAGACGGCATCCCACCAGGCTCCTCTGTCCCTGGGATTCTCGAGACAAGGATACTGGAGTGGGTTGCCATTTCCTTCTCCAAAGCATGACGCATGTTAAGTCACTTCAGTTGTGTCCGACTCTGCGCAACCCTATCGAGAGCAACCCACCAGACTCCCTCTGTCCATGGGATTCTCTAGGCAAGAATACTGGAGTGGATTGCCATTTCCTTCTCCATTCCTGTATGGTCAGCCCTTCGCAATGTGATTTTGCTGCTTCAGCTGTAGAACCTCTCCCTCCATCTTTTGAAAAGAGGCTTGACCTTGTGATTTACTTTGACTAACAGGCATTAACAACCATGAAGAAAAAACAAAAATTTGAAACTGCCGTGCATTGGGTTTGCCGTCCCTTGCTGCTAGGAAATCCTCTACCACCAAGTGAAAAAGTCTAATTTTGCCTACTGGAGGATGAGAGCCTAAGGAGTGTTAGAACTCTCAGCTTTCCATATCATTTTAACTAACATCCCAACAGAAGCTGAAGGCATCCAACTGAGGTCTATTCTAGATCAGGTTTAAGCTGAGCTGACATAGACAAGAAGATTAAACTTAGCCAACCCACATAATAATTATCCATAACAAACTGCAATAGCTTTAAGCTACTGAAATTTATGGTAGGCTTTCCCAGTGGCTCAGTGATGAAGCATCTGCCTTCAGTTCAGGAGATGCAGGAGATTTGGGTTCCATCTCTGTGTTGGGAAGATCCCCTGGAGAAGGGAATGGCTACCCACTCTAGTATTCTTGCCTGGAAAATCCCATGGATAGAGGAGCCTGGTGGGCTACAGTCCATGAAGTTGTAAAGAATTAGGTACAACTGAGCATGCAGGCACCTTACTGGTATGATGACATTTAACAAAAAGGATGGTTATCTTTCAAGTTGGAAGTGGGTTAGCTTTCTCTGAGCACCTTGATTTGTGGATGAGGTTGGCTACTTGGATACTTTTCAGGTTCTGTTTGGTAGAAAGAAGGTCTAAATTATGCTTGGTTGGTAAGAGTACCCAACTGCTGTATATCCCAAACAGCTACAGAAGTGGTTATCTTTCAAGTTGGAAGTGGGTTAGCTTTCTCTGAGCACCTTGATTTGTGGATGAGGTTGGCTACTTGGATACTTTTCAGGTTCTGTTTGGTAGAAAGAAGGTCTAAATTATGCTTGGTTGGTAAGAGTACCCAACTGCTGTATATCCCAAACAGCTACAGAAGAGGAGAATTAAACTCAGTCTGGGTGGTAGAGATGGATAAGGAAATGAGTCTATATTGGGGTAACACTTAAAATGTAAGTAGGAAATGAGTCTATATTGGGATAACACTTAAAATGTAAGTTGGAATTCTAAGTAACAGTTGGTTACTTAGAACTGTAAGTAAAAGGGCAATGAATCCTTACAATGGAAGTTGTGAGTAAAAGGGCAATGAATCCTTACAATGGAAGTGGACAGCTTGGGGAAGGTGCAGTGGTTGGTGAATCACGGGACTCTGAAGGAAATGCAAGTTAGTTGACTTGTCTGAAGTAGAGTTGTACCCAGATGTTTGTAACATTTATCTGAAGGAATTAATCATCTTGGTCTCTGGTAGAAAGAAAGATCCAGGAACAGGAATATTGAACTTCATCTATGATAGCATTTCCTGAAAGATTTCCTGGAGAATTTGATGCCCAGGCAATGGGACTTGTATCAGCTTACAAGTAATATCTGATATGGTGTTCCCATGCAGAAGTAGAACAATTTCCATTGAACATTTCTTTCAGAAGAAATATTATTGTGAAGGACCCAAGAACTCTGAGTCCAGACTGAAAGAGTTTGAGTCCCAATCCTGGCCTTTTTAGCAGATTGGTTTGGTAAATTTATGTAACATTTCTGTTCCTCAGTTTCTTTTTCTATGAAATGGGAATAATGGGTTTCCTTCCTGTTCCTCACTGCCATCCCCTGCCCTTATTTCCAGAGTCTAAAGTGTAACATTTCATGACCTGCTAGTGCCTAGCTGCTTGACTTGGATGCAAATACTTCTTTAAAAAAATTTTTCTTATATGGAGGATGTCAGGATTCATAATATTTGCATATCTGTTCTTGCTCTGTATAATCATCCCTATAACCTCATGATAACATTTAAGAATTGAATTGAATTGAATTGATTGCTACTGCTCTGAAAGCCATTTCCTTTACCTATTCCGGTCTTCCAGGTTCATAGAATCCAAATATTCATTTCACTTATTTTTAATTGGTTAAATTGCATTCTCTAAAACGATATGCTCAAATTCTAATTCCTGGTACCTGCAAAAGTACCCTTTCTTGGGAATAAGGTCTTTGTAGATGTAATAAAGTTAATATGAGGCCGTCCTGTGTTAGGTTGGCCCTAAATGTAATGACCAGTGTTTTTAAAAGAGAAGGAGATTTGGAGACATATAGGCACTCTGAAAAGAAAGAAGGCCATGTGATTACAGAGAACGGTTGGGGTGATATAGTTATAAGCCGAGGAACACAAAGGGCTGCTGGCAACCACTAGAAGCTGGGAAGAGTTGAGAGATTTTTCCCCAGAGTCTGCAAAAGGAGAATGGCCCTGTTGAACCTTGATTTTGGACTTCTAACCTCCAAAAATGGAGAGAAGAAATTTCTGATATCCAAGGTTGTTAACATCCCCACTTGGAAACAAACTTACCTGTGTTGAAATGTGCAAAGACTCTAGATAGTAGTCTCTAGTAGTATGTATTAAATCTATTGGGTATAAAAGCCAGATTTTTATATCACTTTACTGTGATTGTTACAAAAGCTATTGTCAATATTCTTATCAGGAAGAAATGGATTATGCAAGAAATGCAGCGTTTGAATAAAAGACATGAAGACTGTTGGCAAGAAATAACTATTTTTCCCTTTGTATCTTACAGTTACAAAATAACCTTTCTGCTGCCAACACTGATAGTTAACATTATCTTTTTCTTAAATTTAAAAACAATTCTATTAATGATCCTTTCACTGTATCAGATTAGTTGGGTTGGATGAGAATAATAATAATAGCCAGATCATCATAAGATAGCTTTATCAAGTTTTGTCATTTTTCAGCAGACTTAATGAGCAAATCAAGATTTACCAGTCCCCTGGACACGTCTTTATTCGTTAGCAAAGGAATTTGAATGTAACTGTTACTGATTCAGAATGACAGAGGATTTTGGTTAGTGCACATAAAATTGTTGTTTGTTCAGCTTATAACAAATACATTTTAAATTTAATTTCAAGTTTCCTCTTTCTTTTCTCTATGAACCTTTGCTCTGAAATGCTTCTCACGGCCAAGGTTCTTTCCCAAATTGGATAGACATACCATTGCTTCTGAGACCAAATCAGCCCCTTGATGGGCTGCCTGGTGTTCACACTGCCAGCACCACCCTGGCCTGCAAGTCAGTTGCCAGTTTGGACCAGTGTCAGGGGAGATATCAGCTTCCTAACTGATTTCCCCCCCTCTTCCCAAACTAATTATTTAGAGACCTTCACGCTTTCCAGAAATATCTGCCATTAGTCAGATGGTGTCTAGGGCTTTGTTTAAAATTACAAAAGGAAATTTATCAAGACCATTTGGTCTAATCTCTCTCATCATCTTCCCTGTAGATTTTTCTTCTCTCTGGAGAGTTAGAAAGGAGGTATCATGGTTATTATATAATTACAGAGAATAATAAAGATAATGCTTGGAATTATTTTTACACCATGAAGAAGAATGAAGTGTAAAGATAAATCCTTGTCAGATTTAGAAAGATTTTCTTCTGGAAGCTCAAACAATGAACACTTTCTAGCTTTAAAACCTTCTTGTGCTGACCATGGTTGGAACCCTAGTTTTGTAAACCAAGGGTCATGAGTTCATTTCTCACTAGAGTGTCAACCTATATCTAGTATCTAAACAAAATGACTTGTGCCAAACAGTTGTTCAACAAATATTGTGTATGAGTTAATAGATAAATTAATAACAGAGAAAATTAGGAGATGAAAATAGATTATATTTCACTGTAAGTAATCTCCCTTTTAAAATTATTTTTGGGCAGCTGATGTGTATATAGCAAATATCTGGTTAGGCAAAGTTTAAAAGGAGAAAACACTGGATTTAGAATATAAGAAGCTTGAGTTCGATTTATAGTTTTTCTATTTTCTGTGTTCTTGAGTAAGCCATACCTCTTTGAATTTCAGTATGTATGTTGGAGTTTACACACACACATAAAACAATAAAGGTTTTCTTGAATCCAACTTTGAATATAAACTCAAAAGCCTCTAGTCTCCTATCCTTAGTCTTATTTCAGTCTTATTTCTACTTGTGTCTTCCCATAATCAGCTACTTCATGCATTTAGTATGAATTCTTCCAGTCACATACAGGAATAGACACATAAGTGAATGATATAATATTGTGTGCCTATAACTTTTAAAAACTTGCACAGATGCAATCCAAGAGTATATAGTATCGTAAAATATTCTTGTTTTTCCCCTCCTCAGTTTTCAAGATCATTCTTGATAATACATACAGTTGTATAGCATTCAGTTCAGTTCAGCTACTCGGTTGTGTCTGACTCTTTGCGACCCCATGGACTGCAGCACACCAGGCCTCCCTGTCCATTTCCAACTCCTGGAGCTTGCTCAAACTCACGTCCATCAAATCAGTGATGCCATCCAACCATCTCATCCTCTGTCAGCCCTTTCTCCTCCTGCCTTCAATCTTTCACCATATCAGGGTCTTTTCCAATGAGTCAGGTCTTCGCATCTGGAGGCCAAAGTATTGGAGTTTCAGCTTCAGCATCAGTCCTTCCAATGAATATTCAGGACTGATTTCCTTTAGGATTGACTGGTTGGAACTCCTTGCAATCCAAAAAACTTTCAAGTCTTCTCCAACACCACAGTTTAAAAACATCAGTTCTTTGGTACTCAGCTTTCTTTAGGGCTTCCCTTGTGGCTCAGATGGTAAAGCGTCTGCCTGCAATGCAGGAGACCCAGGTTCAATCTCTGGGTCAGGAAGATCCCCTGGAGAAGGAAATGGCAACCCACTCCAGTACTCTTGCCTGGAAAAGTCCATGGACTGAGGAGCCTGGTAGTCTACAACCCATGGGGTTGCAAAGAGTCCGACAGGACTGAGACTTTCAAGTCTTCTCCAACACCACAGTTCAAAAACATCAATTCTTTGGTACTCAGCTTTCTTTATAGTTTGACTCTCACATCCATACATGACTACCAGATGGCTTTGTCTAGACAGACGTTTGTCAGCAAAGTAATGTCTTTGCTTTTTAATATGCTGTCTAGGTTGGTCATAACTTTTCTTCCAAGAAGCAAGTTTTAATTTTAATTTCATGGCTGAAGTCACCACCTGCAATGATTTTGGAACCTCCCAAATTTAATTCTCTAATACATGAAAAGCAGCATAGTTTAGTGGCTTCAGTGAAGACATAAACTCTGCAGTCATACTATGTGGGTTTGTAACCTGGCTATACCATTTGCTACTGTGGAATCTTGGTTTTGTAAGGACAAGTTACTTAAGTTCTCCTAACCACTTCATTATTCTCATCTACAAAATTGGGATTATAATAGTACTTGACTGGAAAATTCCATGGACAGAGGAGCCTGATGGTTTAAAGTCCATGGGATTGCAGAGAGTCAGATATGACTGAGCATGCATACATGCATAATAATACATAGATGATAGAGTTATTATGTGAATCAAATAAGTTACCATCCTTTAGTATAGTGCCAGCACACAGGAGGGTCAATATTTGTGCTTTCTAAATGAAAGAAAACAACTGATGAACATTTTATTTTCCATTTTTCACTATTACTAACAGTATTCCAAATAATGTTCATATATATATATGTATATATACATATATATAGGTTCCTTTGTGGAAGTGTTTCCTCAATAGTAAACTAGATATGGAATCATTAGCTTATAGGGTTTATGTTTTTCCAGTCTTAGTTTCATTAGATGACCTTGAGTTATTCTCCATACTGATTGTGGTAATTTATGTTCTGATAGTGTTTAAGAATTTCCATTTTTCTTTATCCTTGCTCAACTGAGTATTATCAAACCTTTCAAATTTTGCCAATCTGATTCATGTGAAATTATTTTATTTTTCTTATTAATTCTTTCTTTGACAGTCGAGGATAAACACTTTTTGCAATATCTTTTGGACATTCTGAGGTCTTTTTTTTTTTGGTGGGGGGAGGAGGGATTGTGAATCCCTTTGCTTGGCATAGGGATCTAAGTTTATTGTTTCCCTATAGGAAACATACATTATTCCCAAATAATTTATTGAATCAATGCCATTGATGTGTGATGCCACTTCAAATAGATACCAAATTTCCATAAGTGCACCTATATTAGTTCTGGCTCACCATTCTGTTTCACTTTATTTATTGTCTCATCAATATCACTTTCAAATTAAATTAGCTTTATAAAGATCTTGATGTCTGGTGGGACAATTTCCTTCTTTTTCATTTTAAGATCTGGGTTAGCAATACAGTATCTGTGACTCTTCCATGTAGATTTGAAAATCAATTTGTGGAGATCCATAGGATACCTTGTTGGGAAGTTGTCTAAAGTACCATGAAATACCTGATTCAGTTCAGTTCATTCACTCAATCATGTCTGACTCTTTGCAACGCCATGAATCGCAGCATGCCAGGCCTCCCTGTCCATCACTAACTCCCAGAGTTCACTCAGATTCAAGTCCATCGAGTCAGTGATGCCATCCACCATCTCATCCTCTGTTATCCCCTTCTCCACCTGCCTCCAATCCCTTCCAGCATCAGAGTCTTTTCCAATGAGTCAACTCTTCGCATGAAGTGGCCAAAGTACTGGAGTTTCAGCTTTAGCATCATTCCTTCCAAAGAACACCCAGGACTGATCTCCTTCAGAATGGATTGGTTGGATCTCCTTGCAGTCCAAGGGACTCTCAAGAGTCTTCTCCAACACCACAGTTCAAAAGCATCAATTCTTTGGCACTCAGCCTTCTTCACAGTCCAACTCTCACATCCATACATGACTACTGGAAAAACCATAGCCTTGACTAGATGGACCTTAGTCAGCAAAGTAACATCTCTGCTTTTGAATATGCTATGATTTGGGGAAAATATAAATGTTCATATTTTTTATTTCCTCTGAATTGTTCTCCTTTTATTTAGTTATTCTTTTATGTTTTCAAAAAGCATTTTGGAAGTTTCTCCTGAGGAATAAATCAGCAATACATGTGAACACACAAAATTTTTTAAAAAATGTATATTTAAGCATTATAAATGTAAAGGAACTGTGTATATTACAGTATACAGGAAAATCCTCAATATCTGACTTTATCCAATTACACTTCCTTTTTACTCAGTGAACATTTTATCAACTCTTTGCCTAAACAGTAATATTATTTGATTTTTTCTCCATTTTATTTTCCTATGCCATATCTTAATAGAAAACTTATGAGTAGCAAATTATGTAGAAGTCACTATGTGGTAAAGAAAAATAAGCAATGTAAGCACCTTGAAAAATCATATCACTCCAAACTGGAACTCAACCAGAAAGATTTTTGAGAGGGATTATTTAAATAAAATAATTGAAAAAATGCCTACAACACTTATATTTGCTTTATTTTTTCAAACTCTACTTTTGTGTTCATCTGTACAAGATACAATTATGAATTTTTTTCATTTGTGAAGAATTATGTTTGAAATTTTGGAAGATGGGAAAGAATTTAAAAGCACTGTCATTGCCTTAATTGGAAGCAATCACATATTAATTAAATGGCATAAAGACAATGAAAAAAGAACATCTGTTTTAATAACAGATATTGTAGGTTTCAGAAAATTTTATGGGTTTTTTCTTGGTTTTTATCTAATTAGACCACTCATCTAGTTCAGCATCTAATTTCTCTGTGCAAGGATCCAGAGTCACATTTTGAAGCCTTTTTAACACAGAAAAGCTGTATATTGAACTTTTGCCTTGTGACTCTATATATTTTCTCCCAGTATCCCGTACTGAATTAGAATGGAGCTGTGGGTTCAGTTCTTAGCTGAGAGTCTGTGATAAAATGATTAACAGTGCTTTGGAACCCAAGCTTCTGGTTAAAGTCCCAGCTCTACACTTCAGTTGAATAACCTCAGCAAATTGCTTAGTCTCTGTGCTTCCATTTTCTGATTTATTAGATATAGATATAATAAAATATAGATTTATTAAATGTGAATATCAAATATGGATATGGTATGTAACTCTTAAGATTGTTTTGAGGACTAAAAGACATTACTTATATAAAACTATTAGAACAGTGCCTGACACATAGTAAATATTCATTAAATATTCATTATTAGTTCTTTCTTCTAATTATGTTAGAGTTATAGGTTATGTAGTCCTATATAGTTAGAGGATTTAATTAAATTAAGCTTTTGTCTTTGTGTAATTACATGGGGGTAAGTTACATCCTAGCAGGTGACATTTGAGAAGATTTTAGATAAGCCCTTTTAAAATTTATGAACATGCTGTGTTATGTGTCCTATATTTCAGAATGAAGAGAAAAATACTCTGGATGGAAAGAGAGGAAGAAAAGGAGAAAGAGTGAGGTTGGGCTATGCTTTGATACATGGTGGGTCAGAAGAAAAGAGACACAATGTGCTCAAGACAAGCGTCTTGGAAGATTTTTTAAATAAATTTTTCCTGGTGAAATACTACGATCCACAGAATGTGGTGCTTCTCTTTTCCCACAGAAATTTTCAGTAAAGTGACAAAGTCCTAATATATTTGGTAAACTGTACTTCTAATGCAAGAAGGGGAAGGCACTGAGCCTAAAGCAAATCATTTGCTATTTATGTTACATATACATTCTTTGGAAACCTGTCAGTAAGAAAAAGCATTTTGCAGTTCTATTTCTGAATAAAGGTGATGGGAGCAACTAGAATTTGTGAGATCTTCAGTGGAACACTATTTTCTTTAGTAAAGATAGACATTTGTCAAAAGAATTCTTGTTTTAAGATCTAGGAAAAATCTCTTCCAAAACTACTGGATGTATGATAAATAAGTTATGAAAAATTATGATTGTCAGGACTGATATTCAAGAAAAATATGGTCAACATATTGTATTATAATTTTTCCATTAATATATTTAGGTCCCAGATTACTTATTTCACTGATTGATGGGACTCACTTTGCAGGAATAGTGTTGATTTTAGTCTATGGCACCCCACTCCAGTGTTCTTGCCTAGAAAATCCCATGGATGGAGGAGCCTGGTAGTCTGCAGTCCATGGGGTTGCTAAGAGTCAGACACGACTGAGCGACTTCACTTTCACTTTTCACTTTCATGCATTGGAGAAGAAAATGGCAACCCACCCCAATGTTCTTGTCTGGAGAATTCCAGGGAAGGGGGAGCCTGGTGGGCTTCCATCTATGGGGTCGCACAGAGTCGGACACGACTGAAGTGACTTAGCAGCAGCAGCAGCAGCAACAGTAGTCTATCTCTTGGTTTCTGTTTAGTCTCTGTTCTCCAACTAAGAGTGACTCCTTGGAGAACAGGAGTATATCTTATTGCTTTGTATTCTCATTATAGAAAAATGTCTTACATAAAGTATGTGTTTCATACATGTTTGTAGAATAATTTTTAATAGTTGAAATCTTGATCCTGCCAGTGGAACATGTGCTATAGAAGAAAAACAATTGAAGTAGTTCAATTTAAGCCTGAATTAAGAGACCTAGGCAGTTTCTATGGTCATAGTGAAATACTGATTTATCCTTTGCTAGACTTTTCAGCAGAAACTCTCCACAAGATCCCACAGAGTCCTCATACCAGGAGTAAGCACTATCATTTCAATAGTATGAAGTATGAACTTTCAGTGCTTATTCTATAAAAATACCTTCTCCAGTCCTCTCTGTCATTGCTATTTCTCCCTGCTTTTTGGCCCCTTTTTATATTTTGTTTAATATTCAGAAATGGGTTTACAATAAATTAAGGAAAACTTACTTTAGCAGACTCCTTCCAAAACTCCAGGAGTTTTATATATGTAAATATGTTTTATGTATATAAACATATACATATGTATGTATATAAAACCATATATATGGTTTTTCACATTGCCAGTTTGGTGGAGTTTTTGTTTTTTGAGTGCTTACTAAATTGCATATGTTTCAGCATCCCACAAAGCCTGGATAAGACCTTGCTTATACAATATTTATTTAAGTTCATGACTGTCTTCCTCATTAGAATGTTGAATGCTTTCTTGAATATTTCCCCTTGCAAAAAATGTGGAGCTCATAAACTTGCTCATAGTGGGTGTGCAATAAATTTAGGAGGAATTCAACTTCAGTAGCACCAAAGATTGCTTACAAGAGTCAGAGTTTTCCAGAGCAGAAAAGGTAAATACAGTATAGCTTGGATGTTTTGTTTTCCCTGTCATATAATGTGTATTGATAAATAAATCCTAATATGTTAATTTCATTTTCCACCTGCACACTTTTCAACACATTCTAAATGGTATATATTGAATTCCTACACTGAGTATAGAACAACAATAACAAAAAAAAAACCCTGATTTCTTATACTTTGAGAAGATTAGGTTAGATTTCTAGCTCTTCATTCTAGGAGACTTCCAAGTGTTGTCCAATAGAGACGATGGGAATGTTCTGTAACATCTGCTCTGTCCAATAAGGAAGGCATCACCTTTAAAGTTATGACACATGACAAGTGGCTACCATTTTGGGCAGTACATCTCTAGATGATTACAAACCATGTGACCCATGTGGGAGGGTTTAATTAAATGAATAAATACATCACTTATAAATAAATGATGAAAGATCAAGTTTGGACAATAGTGCAGTCCACTGTTCTGGCAGAAAATGTCGATATCATGCTTCAGTTCAGTTCAGTTCAGTCTCTCAGTCATGTCCGACTCTTTGTGACCCCACGGACTGCAGCATGCCAGGCTTCCCTGTCCATCACCAACTCCCGGAGTCTACCCAAACTCATATCCATTGAGTCGGTGATGCCATCCAGCCATCTTATCCTTTGTTGTACCCTTCTCCTCCTGCCCCCAATCCCTCCCAGCATCAGGGTCTTTTCCAGTGAGTCAGCTCTTCACATTAGGTGGCCAAAGTATTGGAATTTCAGCTTCAACATCAGTCCTCCCAGTGAACACCCAGGACTGATCTCCTTTAGGATGGACTGGTTGGATCTCCTTAGTCCCTCCTCCAAGGGACTCTCAAGAGTCTTCTCCATCACCACAGTTCAAAAGCATCAATTCTTTGGCACTCAGCTTTCTTTATAGTCCAACTCTCACATCCATATATGACTACTGGTAAAACCATAGCCTTGACTAGACGGGCTTTTGTTGGCAAAGTCTAATGTCGGCTTTTTTATATGCTGTCTAGGTTTTCCTTCTTTGTCTTTTAGCTACCACCATTCTGGACTCCTTTTTCCTATTCTATCTACCTAACATTTGTAAAGCAAAATTGGCATAAAAATATCATGCTTAGCTGCATGCAAACTTGAGAAAGGAAAGCAACACACAGCAAGGTAATGAATTGAAAAGGCAGTTTCAAAGCAAATGTAAATAACATTCAGTTTTTTTTAAAAAGCCATGCTAAAATGAAGACAGAAGGGAAAAAATTCTTTCAAAGGTGAACAGAGCCAAGAATTCACAGTAAAACATCTCTCTTTCTCTTATTCAGCTAGAGAACAGGAGCAAAACAAGAGAGAGATTAAGAAGGTCTATGGATATGCCAGAAATCTCATTGTTTCACTGTGTGCAAGTATCTATGTGGGATGGGAGAAATAGGGCTAGTGGCTACAAAAACAATAATTTGAAAAGGTATAGGCCAACAGAGACCTATGGTCCAAAACATTATTACCACTCTTATCTCCCAAGCCTCTGGAATTTACAAATTGGACTATTTTACTTTGCCAGCATGACAGGGGAAATGTTCCAAATGATATGCTAACTATGGTTAGCACTTTAAAGTTAATGTTCTAATGTTTCCTGGCTTAAAAAAAAATAGAAACACAAACAAAAATGTCCTAGACTTCTCATTTTTGTAATCAGTCATGGCAGGTTATGAATATAAATTCTTTGGCAAGAAGATAAAAATATATCCCCAGGATGCAAATAAAATTAAGTGGCCCTGAAATCCTCATTTGGTATTATTTTAGAAAGCACTGGCATCTGTCATTGCTATTTAGCACATTTTTTTATCATATTCTTTCAGTGTTGATGATGGGTTTTTGGTCAAGAAGGTAATCTTTCACATGCAGTTTCTGCAACTTACTTTTACTCGTGTAAGTATTATTTGGTGACTTTTTAGATTAAATATTGGCTTTTAATTAGATGAATATTTCAGCATGAATTTCTAACTACAAATGAAAAAATGCATATTTTGTTGTTCTACTTTATTACATATTGGTGATATTTTGTTGTTGTTTGAATCATTGAATCATAATGAGAAAAATCTCATTATTTGACTACTTTTTTATAAAAGTGCACACAGCATAGCCTGAAAGCATGTAAAATTTTCTGGATGGGTTAAAAAATAATTGAACATGTGCCTTACATCCTAAAGGATAAATAGCATGGGGATGTCCATGATGTGGGTTCAGAATTTCTTCTCAATGTGGCTTGTGGAATAAAATGAATGACTCCTGTTAGGCATCGGAACCCACTGTGAAGTAGGGCCAAGTTATGCAGAGGAGAGCATGTTACCTAATTGGAAAGTCCATTTGGGTTTTGCTTGTGTTACAAAGTCAATCTTTCCTTCTATAAAAACCAGTAATAAATTAATATTCAAGAAAATTATAGTACTGGAACTTATCTCTTGCTCTTATTTTAGTTAATCTTTTAAAACTGTTTTTGTGTTTAAGCTTATTTTACATATCTTCAGACATTTTCAATAATTACTGTTTCATATGGCATTAAATGACTAATCTGTTTCCAATTGCTTTATAATTTTAGAAACATTATTTTCTTAACACCTACATATTATCAATGGGCTTCCCAGGTGGCTCAGTGGTTAAGAATCCACCTGTGATGCAAGAGATGCAGGAGATACAGGATTGATCCCTGGGTTGGAAAGATCCCTTAGAGGAAGAAATGACAACTCACTCCAGTATTCTTGCCTGGGAAATCCCACAGACAGAGCAGCCTGATGGGCTGCAGTCCGTGGAATACAAGAGAGTTGAACATGACTTAGTGAATAAGCACGCACACGTATATTGTAAAAAAAAAAAAAAAAAAATGTTTGTCAGCAAAGTAATGTCTTTGCTTTTTAATATGCTGTCTAGGTTGGTCATAACTTTTCTTCCAAGAAGCAAGTTTTAATTTTAATTTCATGGCTGAAGTCACCACCTGCAATGATTTTGGAACCTCCCAAATTTAATTCTCTAATACATGAAAAGCAGCATAGTTTAGTGGCTTCAGTGAAGACATAAACTCTGCAGTCATACTATCTGGGTTTGTAACCTGGCTATACCATTTGCTACTGTGGAATCTTGGTTTTGTAAGGACAAGTTACTTAAGTTCTCCTAACCACTTCATTATTCTCATCTACAAAATTGGGATTATAATAGTACTTGACTGGAAAATTCCATGGACAGAGGAGCCTGATGGTTTAAAGTCCATGGGATTGCAGAGAGTCAGATATGACTGAGCATGCATACATGCATAATAATACATAGATGATAGAGTTATTATGTGAATCAAATAAGTTACCATCCTTTAGTATAGTGCCAGCACACAGGAGGGTCAATATTTGTGCTTTCTAAATGAAAGAAAACAACTGATGAACATTTTATTTTCCATTTTTCACTATTACTAACAGTATTCCAAATAATGTTCATATATATATATGTATATATACATATATATAGGTTCCTTTGTGGAAGTGTTTCCTCAATAGTAAACTAGATATGGAATCATTAGCTTATAGGGTTTATGTTTTTCCAGTCTTAGTTTCATTAGATGACCTTGAGTTATTCTCCATACTGATTGTGGTAATTTATGTTCTGATAGTGTTTAAGAATTTCCATTTTTCTTTATCCTTGCTCAACTGAGTATTATCAAACCTTTCAAATTTTGCCAATCTGATTCATGTGAAATTATTTTATTTTTCTTATTAATTCTTTCTTTGACAGTCNCATAGTCAATAAAGCAGAAATAGATGTTTTTCTGGAACTCTCTTGCTTTTTCCATGATCCAGCAGATGTTGGCAATTCGATCTCTGGTTCCTCTGCCTTTTCTAAAACCAGCTTGAACATCAGGGAGTTCACAGTTCACGTATTGCTGAAGCCTGGCTTGGAGAATTTTGAGCACTACTTTACTAGCGTGTGAGATGAGTGCATGTGTGCTCAGTCGTTTCCAACTCTTGGCAACTCCATGGACTCCAGCCTGCCAGACTCCTCTGTCCATGGAATTTTCCCGGCAAGAATACTGCAGTGGGTTGCTATTTCCTCCTCCAGGGTCCTCCTTTTTACTCACTGCTTAATATATCTTCAAATTACCCCATTTGGGGGGTTCAAAGACTCTCAAGAATGACACAGTCTTAAAAATAGAAGCTTCAGTTTATAGAGAGTCCCTTGGACTGCAAGGAGATCCAACCAGTCCATTCTAAAGGAGATCAATCCTGGGTATTCATTGGAAGGACTGATGCTGAAGCTGAAACTCTAATACTCTGGCCACCTGATGCAAAGAGCTGACTCATTTGAAAAGATCCTGATGCTGGGAAAGATTGAGGGCAGGAGGAGAAGAGGACAACAGAGGATGAGATGGTTGGATGGCATCACCAACTCAATGGACATGGGTTTGGGTAGACTCCAGGAGTTGGTGATGGACAGGGAGGCCTGGCATGCTGCGGTTCATTGGGTCACAAAGAGTCGGACATGACTGAGTGACTGAACTGAACTGATAGCTTATGAAGTAACTAAGGTATTCAAGGCCAGGCTAGGAATTTGATCACAAAAGAATATCTGCTTCGATGAGGAACCAATTTTAAACATAAGCAAAACAAAAAGTATTTAAAGAGGGAAAGAATTGTTTATTAAAAGTAATGAGAGAGAAAGAATGGAGTGCAGAAGAGGCTAGTAAGGAGCATTAGGAAATGAGTAACTTGATAAGATGGTTCTGAAGGAAGAAACAGACGGGGCTGGACTCCATCTTAGGCCAGGCTGCGAACATTAGGCTACACGCATGGTGCACGGAGTCTACAGAAATGGGATACCAATGGAAAACCAGACCCCCCGATAAAAGAGCCTCAGGACTTGGACTCTCCGTTGCCTAGAAGAATATGCTAATTATCTCTGTAACAGAACAAAGTCATAAATTCCATTATGTTTATCGGGATATGACTACAGTTCTATTGATAAATGTCCACTGTTTATCTAGTCTTGTGACACATGAATCATGGGTTAACTTTGATCGTATCTCTTTTTTACCTTGTCCAGACTAGTTTCAAGGAATCTGGGGAGATGGGTTTGAACAAGTACACTTTGGGTATATAAGGTTTTCACAAAAACTGGTCGGGGTCCTTGGCTAAGAGGAGACTCTGCGTTGGGCCCGCCGGTGTAATAAATTGCACTCCACTATCTGCATTGTCCTTCTGAGTGAGTTTGTTTCCCAGAACATGTGGCTACAACAGTTCAAGAAAATATAGTATCTTAAACTTCACAGTAAGGGATCCATTTGTGATACATGTGAACACTTATCAATCACTAGGAGAACAAGAACTGTAAAACAGGGTAGACTATTTAGGATACATTATGTATAAGATATTCTACATTTCTAGATGAACTTACAGAGAATCCATCAATCTGGTGTAAAAGCTTTGGCAAAGGCCTTCCCCACCTCATGTTACATTTCACTTGGAACAAAGAGAGGGCCATTAAAGTATTAATAAATTCCCACCACCACCGTAAGTTTGCCTAAAGCAATAAAATCAGTACGTGGTTTGTGATACAGACTGTTAATAAAGCAATCTTACTGATTTGGCAGTTCTTTTTTCCTAATCATTTTCTTACAAGACCTCAAATGCAGTAAAAGTGGCTTTATAACTGAACAATATTAGAAACCAGAAACCCAGTACGGGCTTTACAGGTACTGAATATTCTTCCATTCCAATAATTTAGTAAAGGAAACCCTTATCAGCTAAGCTTTGGGAAAGAGTCACTGCTAGAAATATTCATACTTGACCTTATAATTTTTCTTATATGAAAATGCCCTTTTATTCTTCTCCTTTATGAAAGAAAGCACTCCAGCTGCTTTTGAGAGACAGTAAAGGTGTGTCCCAGGTGGCCTAGTGGTTAAAGAACCCGCCAATGCAGGAGACATAAGAGATGCAGGTTCAGTCCCCGGGTCAGAAAGAGCCCCTGGAGGAGGAGATGGCAACTCACTCCAGTATTCCTGCCTGGAGAATCCCACAGACAGAGGGGCCTAGCAGGCTACAGTTGCCAAGAGTCAGACACAACTGAAGTGACTGAGTACAGCTTGAACAAAGGTATTCTGCACTAGAGCAAAAGGTAAGAGGTTTTTAATCTATTGTGGGAGAACAGGAAACTTAAAAATAAATTTTTTTTTTTTCAAATTAGGCTGTCTACCACTCTACTCTCTTATAATACTGAGATGGTGAACACATTAAATAGATTGGGGTTTAAGGTGGGAGCCAGAAAGTTTGGTCTGGAAAGGCTGGCCATGTGCTTCAGATCCTCTAGCTGAAGCAGCACAGGACTGCAGCAAAGTAAAGAAGCTGATATTCAAAAAATAACAGGTTTTAGAGGACGGTTTCATTGATGGCTAAGACATCAACAAAATACAGAGTGCTTTTATTACAGGAACACTTCAAATGTATCAGCATGCAAATCTTGGTTAGCCTAAGCCACTGGGATCAAGCTATGAAGTATCAAAGGAAAAATAAGTAATTCACTGATTTGGATTCAGGAAAGAGAGGGATCTGAACTGGTAATAAGATTTGATTGGATAAACAGGCAAAGCGAAGATACCATCAAGTATACACAGTAACCAGAACTTCTCTAACAGCTTTTGTGGCTAGAGAAGGAGGATGAAGATGATGAGGACGGTGGTGGCAACTCCTGCAGCTTACCAACTGACCACATGCTGTATGCTAAAAACTGTGATAAACATTTTATTGTGTATTATCCCTATTTTAGGCATTGGGAGACTGAAGCTTAAAGAAATGTAAGTAATGTACTCAACGTCATATAACCAGGTAAATGTCGGAGTGAGAACCCAATCGAACAGAAATTCGATCTTAATCACATTCTGCTCATAATTTTGATCAGCATAGTCAATTCTTTCTATGCTGAACATTTCTGGAGAATTTGGGAATGCTTATTGTCTTAAGGATTTATTCATCCTATAATCATTATTACCCACGGTTTGTCTAGTGAAAGTGAAGTCACTCAGTCGTGTCCGACTCATTGCGATCCCATGGACGACTGTAGCTCGCCAGGCTCCTCTGTCCATGGGTTTATCCAGGCAAGAATAGTGGAGTGGGTTGCCATTTCCTTCTCCATGTTTGTCTAGTAAAACCTCCTAAAAGATATAGTTAAAGTAAAAATTGAGGCTTAACTAATTACCACAAATTCTAAATAGAATCAGTTGAATTAAATGATTAATTAGTGAAGTGCTATAGGAGACCAAAATGGTAAAAAATAAAAAATTAGAAGATTCTTAGGACTCTCAACCTCTTATCCTTCAGGAAAGGCCCAAAGACATGCTGTAATATACCTCCAGAAACCAGCAGACACCTGGCTAGTGAGTCTGCAGGAGAATGTAGATTAAGGAATAAAAGCAGCAAGTAATTCAATGGTGATTTCTTTAGGACGTAATTTCTCTGTAGAAAAGGAGAACTTTGAGATTCATATGTGTTTTATGATAATTAGAGAAAAGTGCTTTTATTCAGGGGGAATAAAAGATTCTGATTACTGCTTTGAGAACTGATGTTTTTTTCCTCCCAATAGTGAACTAAAGCTGAAAATAAGAAAGGATTCCTAATTTGGATCATCTGTACCAGTGGAGGGGAAGGGTATTGTATTTATAATCTATTTTCATCAGATTTTAATTGTTCTAACCCACAATAACATAAAATTAAACAAATCTCAGTGATGTCCTTACAAAATTAAAATGGACTGCAGGAAATTACGGTTTTTGTTGTTGTTTTTGTTTTGGAAATTACCTTTTTAAAAACTGGACACACAGGATAAAAATTCATTTCAGCCAAGATTAATGAATGATTTGTACCAAAATTCTACTCCAATGTGTTCTAGTAGAACACACTTCATGTTGTCTTCCAAGGCTGTGATTGTCTGTGTGGCCTAAAGAAAAATCACTCATACTCTTTAAGCGTTCATTTTCTCATCCATAAAAGAGAAACAGGATCAGTAATTTGCTTCACTTCCTGAAGTTTCCATGGTCCCTAGAACAGATAAATCCAAAGGTAAAAATCAAGTAAGTGCAAGTTAATCTGGCAGCTATCCTGTCAGGACAGCTCACCATCTTCCTGGAAAGACAGCGTCTCAGCGTCACACACTGTCAGAGTACCTTCAGGAACCACAGCACTCACACTCCTCTCAGCCCTCACATAGCACTGCAGTCTCCTCTATGTCAGAGCCTACCTGTCTCTGAGTCCTTTGACTCTTTATGCTTGTATCTCTCAGCTCTCATGGGAAGCATATGCAATATATGCATAACCAAGCAAAAGGCTTTTAGTATAGCCCAGGAAGCCTGTCTGTCTGAGAACTTACTTAACTATATCAAGCAATACAAAATCCATTCTAGAAACCTAAAAACATGCTCTGTGGTTTTGTGACAAGAAAATACTATATAAGGCAAAAAGAAATGTATTTGGAAACAGTAAACATTAATATATTGTCACTCTGCTTATTTAACTTATATGCAGAGTACATCATGAGAAACGCTGGACTGGAAGAAACACAAGCTGGAATCCAGATTGCCGCGAGAAATATCAATAACCTCAGATATGCTGATGACACCACCCTTATGGCAGAAAGTGAAGAGGAGCTAAAAAGCCTCTTGATGAAAGTAAAAGAGGAGATTGAAAAAGTTGGCTTAAAGCTCAACATTCACAAAACAAAGATCATGGCATCCGGTCCCATCACTTCATGGGACATAGATGGGGAGACAGTGGAAACAGTGTCAGACTTTATTTTGGGGGGCTCCAAAATCACTGCAGATGGTAACTGCAGCCATGAAATTAAAAGACGCTTAGTTCTTGGGAGAAAAGTTATGACCAACCTGGACAGTATATTCAAAAGCAGAGACATTACTTTGCCTACTAAGGTCCGTCTAGTCAAGGCTATGGTTTTTCCTGTGGTCATGTATGGATGTGAGAGTTGGACTGTGAAGAAGGCTGAGCGCTGAAGAATTGATGCTTTTGAACTGTGGTGTTGGAGAAGACTCTTGAGAGTCCCTTGGACTGCAAAGAGATCCAACCAGTCCATTCTGAAGGAGATCAGCCCTGGGATTTCTTTGGAAAGAATGATGTTAAAGCTGAAACTCCAGTGCTTTGGCCACCTCATGTGAAGAGTTGACTCACTGGTAAAGACTCTGATGCTGGGAGGGATTGGGGGCAGGAGGAGAAGGGGATGACAGAGGATGAGATGGCTGGATGGCATCACTGACTCTATGGACTTGAGTCTGAGTGAACTCCANTTTGTCCACCTCATGCAAAGAGTTGACTCATTGGAAAAGACTTTGATGCTGGGAGAGATTGGGGGCAGGAGGAGAAGGGGATGACAGAGGATGAGGTGGCTGGATGGCATCACTGACTCGATTGGCGTGAGTCTGCGTGAACTCCAGGAGTTGGTGATGGACATGGAGGCCTGGCGTGCTGCGATTCATGGGGTCGCAAAGAGTCAGACACGACTGAGCGACTAAACTGAACTGAACTGAGACTCTACAGTCCATAGAATTCTCCAGGCCAGAATACTGGAGTAGGCAGCCTTTCCCTTCTCAAGGGGATATTCCCAACCCAGGGATCGAACCTAGATCTCCCACATCACAGGCATATTCTTTACCAGCTGAGCCACAAAGGAAGCCCAAGAATACTAGAGTGGATAGCCTATCCCTTCTCTAGCAGATCTTCCCAACCCAGGAATGGAACTGTGGTCTCCTGCATTGCAGGTGGATTCTTTACTAACTGAACTAACAGGGAACACATCTACATATAAGTTAAATAAGCAGGGTGACAATATACAGCCATCATTATTATACTCCTTTCCCAATTAAGAACCAATCTATTATTCCATGTCCGATTATAAATGATGCTTCTTGACCTCTATACAGATTTCAGGAGGCAGGTAAGTTGGTCTGGTATTCCCATCTCTTTAAGAATTTTCCAGTTTGTTGTGATCTGCACAGTCAAAGTCTGTAACATAATCAATAAAGCAGAAGTAGATGATTTTTCTGGAACTCTTTTGCTTTTTTGATGATCCAATAGCTGTTGACAATTTGACCACTAGTTCCTCTGCCTTTTCTAAATCATGAACATCTGGAAGTTCATGGTTCATGTACTGTTGAAGACTGGCTTGGAGAATTTTGAGCATTACTTTGCTAGCATGTGAGATGAGTGCTACTGTGTGATAATTTGAACATTCTTTGGCATTGCCTTTCTTTGGGATTGGAATGAAAACTGACCTTTTCCAGTCCTGTGGCCACTGCTTTTTCCAAATTTGCTGGCATATTGAGTGCAGCTCTTTAACAGCGTCATCTTTTAGCATTTGAAATAGCTCAACTGGAATTCCATCCCCTCCACTAGCTTTGTTCATAGTGATGCTTCCTAAGGCCCACTTGACTTCTCATTCTGGGATGTTTGGCTTTAGGTGAGTGATCACACCGTCGTGATTATCTGGGTCATGAAGATCTTTTTTGCATAGTTCTTCTGTGTGTTCTTGCCACATCTACAAAGTTCCTGTCTCTGTAATCCTGTCTACAAAATTCCGTTTACCAAGTAAAGTAACATTCACAGGCAGTAGGACCAGGATGTGGGCATCATTATGATATTGTTATTCTGCCTGCTGCAAATATGTGTACACTGAGACAGAAGAATTCAGTTATGAGAATTAGACTGAATTGCTGGAAAGAGAAAATATATTTGTAGCAATGAGTTGCTGCAGAAGTCCAAAAGGGCAAGTTAACCTGAATCAGAAAGTGTAGGTCATCTTGGCTATCAGTGGAATGAAGGCAGATACAAAATGTGCATATAGACATAGATATACAATTAGACATATATACATGTAGACACAGATATACAGTTAACCCAAGAACAACACAGGTTTGAACTGCATGGATTCATTTCTATGCACATTTCTTTACAATAGAAAATATTTCATTACTACAGAATTCTCAGTTGAGACTGTGGATGTGAGCAGTATGGATGAAATTTGTGTGTGGAGAAGCTTTGTATATGGAGGGTTGACTATAAACTACACATGAATTTTGACAGTGCAGGGTTGGTGTCCCTAATCCCATTGTTTTTCCAAGGGTTAGCTGTATATCTGTATCTATCTACACACACACACACACACACATACAAAGAGAGGAAGAAAGAGAGTTACTAAAATGGAAAGAAAGGGTAAAAACTGGAGATCAGAATACATGATCAGTGAAGGTGACAATGTAAGATGAAAAGGTGCGGAATGAGAGGCTTCAAGTGAAAGTTAGTCTTAAACAATGCTTTGGGGCCTTGGAGAATTTTTAAAAGGATGCATAAAACAATGGCAAGGAACATGCAGGATCCCAATCATGCTTAGTAGGATAAATGTGTGGTGGATCAAATCTTCATGGTTCTAAATATTCCTTCAACTATACTCAGCCCAAGCAGAAACAAAGGAAAACAAAACTCAGGAGAGGCTGAGGGATGAGAAATGATGTGAAGTGCTTTCACAAGTGGCCTAAGCAGCTTGGAATACACTGATATTAATTAAGGCACTGAAGTTTCACAAGTTATGCTTGGTCACATCTTATAAATAGGTAAGAAAATTTAAGAATTTAATTGAGGAATCTGAGCTTTAATTTTATAGTTATATCTTATATGAAGATTTCTATTATCTCTAAAGTTACATATATAGCTGAATATCTAAATGGACTCACTTGAGAATACAGGAGCATTGTCTTTGGATTCAAAAGTACCCATATTGGAGTTTTGGCTATCACTAAGTAGCTAGTCATGCAAATTGATGAATTGCAACATTAGTTTCCTTATGTGTAAAGTAGAGATCATGTTTAACTTGCTAGGTTTTAGGATTAAAAGGAATATAACATTACTAAAAATATTTGAAATACAGAAGATACTTAATCAGCTATTTTATGCTATTTTTATAGCAGCATAAATGGAAAAAGTCTAAAAATCTTTATTATACTTTTGATAAATCTACCTGTCTGAAATGTTGTTAACCAATTCCAAGAAGTTCTTTTATTCTTCACTTTTATATTCAATAAATGATACATTTGAGAGATTTTCTTTGGGTTTCACAGTAAATTGGCAAAGTAATGATTTTACATTTGGTTCTATTCTTAATGTCTAATGGAAGTAAAATAACTTCTAGATTATTTCAAATGCACTGAAAACATAAATAGCAATAGTTTGCCAGCTGCAAATTGATTCTGAAGGTACTTAAATGGCACATAGGATGTTGAATGCTCATAATCACAAGCTGATTGAGTGCTGCCACTTGGCTGAAAACATGAGTTAATATTTTAAAGTAAGTAGAACTGGAGTACAGAGAAGGCGATGGCATCCCACTCCAGTACTCTTGACTGGAAACTCCCATGGATGGAGGAGCCTGGTAGGCTGCAGTCCATGGAGTCGCTGAGTCAGACATGACTGAACTACTTCACTTTCACTTTTCACTTTCATGCATTGGAGAAGGAAATGGCAACCCACTCCAGTGTTCTTGCCTGAAGAATCCCAGGGATGGTGGAGCCCAATGGGCTGCCGTCTGGGGTCACACAGAGTCGGACACGACTGAAGCGACTTAGCAGCAGCAGCAGCAGCAGCAGCAGCAGAACTGGAGTAACACTTCTCCTTTAAAGTGGTCTGTTATATTGCAGTAGAGATCTCTGAACAAGCACATATGTTATATGATTTGTATCAGTTCCTGAGTTTCTTTTTGTTTTCTTCCCAGTAAACCCATCCCAAGTAAATTTTAAGGATTATATGGGCTTCTCCGGTGGCTCAGAGGGTAAAGAATCTGCCTGCAATGCAGGAGACCCAAGTTTGATCTCAAAGTCGAGGAGATCCCCTGGAGAATGGAATGGCTATCCACTCCAGTATTCTTTCCTGGAGAATCCTATGGACAGAGGAGCCTGGCGGGCTACAGTCCATGGGAGTCGCAAAGAGTCAGGATTGAGCTTTCACTTTTCACTTTCATACCCATATGGTGCTTGACCAGCCTCTAGATGGCACTTTTCCTTTCTTGATGATTGCATTAGCGGTTCGTTTTCTCCATGAATAGACTTGCAGGTGACACAAAACATACATTCCATTTTTTCAAGTGAATTAACACTGTAGTATGTATATGTGTGTACACGTGCGCACATGTCCGCGAGGATGCTCAGTTGTGCCCCACTGTTTGCAAGCCCTATAGCCAGTTGCAAGCCTTTGCAACTCTATAGCCAGGCAGGCTTCTCTATCAGTGGGATTTTCCCAAGAATAACTACTTCAGTTCAGTTCAGTCGCTCAGTTGTGTCCGACTTTTTGTGACCCCATGAATCACAGCATGCCAGGCCTCCCTGTCCATCACCAACTCCCGGAGTTCACTCAGACTCACATCCATCGAGTCAGTGATGCCATCCAGCCATCTCATCCTCTGTTGTCCCCTTCTCCTCCTGCCCCCAATCCCTCCCAGAATCAGAGTCTTTTCCAACGAGTCAACTCTTTGCATGAGGTGGCCAAAGTACTGGAGTTTCAGCTTTAGCACCATTCCTTCCAAAGAAATCCCAGGGTTGATCTCCTTCAGAATAGAATGGTTGGATCTCCTTGCAGTCCAAGGGACTCTCAAGAGCCTTCTCCAACATCACAGTTCAAAAGCATCAATTCTTCAGCAGTCAGCCTTCTTCACAGTCCAACTCTCACATCCATACATGACCACAGGAAAAACCATAGCCTTGACTAGACGGACCTTAGTTGGTAAAGTAATGTCTCTGCTTTTGAATATGCTATCTAGGTTGGTCATAACTTTTCTTCCAAGGAGTCAGCGTCTTTTAATTTCATTGCTGCATTCACCATCTGCAGTGATTTTGGAGGCCCAAAAAATAAAGTCTGACACTCTTTCCACTGTTTCACCGTCTATTTCCCATGAAGTGATGGGACTGAATGCCATGATCTTCGTTTTCTGAATGTTGAGCTTTAAGCCAACTTTTTCACTCTCTACTTTCACTTTCATCAAGAAGCTTTTTAGTTCCTCTTCACTTTCTGCCATAAGGGTGGTGTCATCTGCATATCTTAGGGGGTTGCTATTTCTTTCTTCAGGGGATCTTCCTGACCCAGGGATCAAGTCCGGACCTCCTGTGTCTTGTGCATTGCAGACAGATTCTTTGTCACTGAGCCACCATTGTGTAGGTAAATTCACATATTTCACATATATGCTCAATCTTAGAATATCATGTAAATAGAGTCCCCCACCATGACAATTTGGTGTTAATGGAAAAGTTTTTAAATTTTAACACTTGCCCTTCCACCTCCTCTGTAAATTTTCTGATGTCTCTCTGATAGCTACAAAATAAGCAAAACTAAGTTTACATATTTATTTTGGTTAGAAAATACATCAATTTCTTTTTGTTAACATGTCTTCAAGAGCACTCTGGAGTGACACACTCGTCGACAAAGCTGCTGGATCAGGATTCACAGCTTTGCCTTCATTTAGTTAATGAAATACCTTAGATTATGCATATGATGGTCTTATTATATTCCTTATTAGTATCCCTGGTGTGAACCTCATCTTTGCCCCTTTTATGTATCATCTTTCAAATGCATAGTACTTCTTTCCCTTTATGATCATAAAATGCTATAATCTGGTGATAAATAATGGGTGGAAATCCAATATGCAGGTCAGCCCATAATCAGGTTTTTGTCCCCTCCCATACTTCTGTTTTATTTCTTCCTCAATACAGATAAAACTTAAAGCAGAGAAAATTAGTATTGAAACTATATAGAAGTATTTTTTTTTGCAGAGATTTCCTTGCTAAAAAACTATATTCTTGCTGTGAAAATCTATCGTTGCTTCTGCCTTTACTCTTACTGCCTTAAGAACATGGCGAGATATTGGGTCCTTTCCTCTACCATTTTTCTTTAGCTACTGTGCTTTTTACTAGCTCTTGGTCTGTAAAATTCTCCAATCTTTTTCACCCTAAAGAACAACAAACAAGTTTTTCCTATATCCCATCTTTCCTTTTCATTATAGTTTGATCTCTTTCTTTCTAACAAAGCCTTTGTTCCTAGAAAATAAGATACACTCGCTATCTCAAGTCCTTCAGTTCCCATTAATTTTCAATCTATGAGTAGGACATTTATTGGAACAACAGAAAGCTTATTTTAAAACACATTTCCTCTGGCATATTGCATTTTGACATTTCCTTTGAGAAAGAGGTACTTCAATTCTGAAAAGTACTCCCTAGCTGATTTTCATGTGAGAATAACCATCTTAAGGCAATGTTTCATAGTTAACACTCATCATTCCTCAGTCTTCTTACTAAGATGATTTCTGACTGGCAAACTCCAATGCTACTTTCCAGTCCTACTGTGGTTGAGCTTCCTGAAGCCTTTGAACTCCTTGACTTCTTTGCAATCCTTTCTTACCTAAGCTTCCATTGAACCACTTCTTTTCTGTTTACTGTCTGCTAGTACTGCTGTTCCTCCACCTACTCTTTTCTCACTCTCTATGCTCTTGTTAAAGGGTCTGTGTGTGCATACATCTTTAGCTCGCTACATATGCCTACAACTCTCAAATGTATTAACATCTGTCTAGGTCACATCTTCTTCCTGGGTCCTAGATAAATATATATTACTGCTTCATGCTAGTTGGAAATAAATCCAACTTCTGCTCAAATTTCAAATTATTTAGCTTAAATGTTTTAATTATTTATCTGTTTGTCCTTCCTACTATTCTGCTAATTCTTTAAAAGCAGAAACTAGGTTATATACTCCAAGTACCTTCCACTGTGCTGGGTGAATAATAAAATATCAGAAAAATGTATTTCATAATCATCTTGTCTATGTTTATAGTGAATGTAAACTCTATTGAATGGTCAATTAATATAAATGCTTTCTTGAGAATTCTCAATTAACAGAGAAGTAACATAAGAATGTCCTGTGAGGTAAATGATGAAGAAATAGTTTAACTGAATTTATGTGGACATATTCATAACTGTTTAAAAATTTTATTTCATGATAGTAATAGATAGTATTAGCCTCTCCATTTAGTATCTACAAGCTTTTTACAAAGGAAGAAAGACAGATTAAATTGAAACGGTTTTGGTTTGATATAGGGATCAGCAAACTATATCTGCCACTATAGTGGCAATACAAATATGATCTGTGGCTTGTGTTTGTATGGCTAATGGGCTAAGAATAGTTTTTACATTTTTTAAAGGGTTATCAAAAAAAAGTAGAAGAAGAGGGACAGGAGAAAGTGAAAGAGGAGGAGAAAGTAGAAGAGAAAGGAGAGAAAAGAGGTAAGATAACAGATTCTTTGAGTTGGTCACATTCAGCAGTGCCACATCAGAGCTGATAGATATAAAATACATTTATTTCCAAAACACAGCCCAAGTCAAAATGATTAACTCAAGATAAATACATATCTACTTATTAGTTCCATCAAGTAATTAAATGCACAACCCATCCTATTAGATATCAGATATATCCAAAACATACCAGTCTTTCTCATACCAGACAAAAGCCACAAAGACATTATATTTTAATGTTTAGTAAAATATGAGAAAATACTTAAGGCCTATTTTTTAATAGTGTCTGTACATAAGGAAGGAGAAAGCAATGGCCACCCACTCCAGTACCCTTGCCTGGCAACTCCCATGGACGGAGCAGCCTGGTAGGCTGCAGTCCATGGGGTCGCTAGAAGTCAGACATGACTGAGCAACTTCAGTTTCGGTTTCTACTTTCATGCATTGGAGAAGGAAATAGCAACCCACTCCAGTATTCTTGCTTGGAGAATCCCAGGGACAGGGGAGCCTGGTGGGCTGCTGTCTCTGAGATCGCACAGAGCTGGACATGACTGAAGCGACTTAGCAGCAGCAGCAGCAGTACATAAGGAAGTTGTTGAATATCACTGAAAACATTAGAAAGTATAGCTGGTCAAATAAATAGACAAACAAAAATTTATTGTAAAATTTGATTTAGATTTATTTTACCAGCAATTAATTAATTAAATTTACTTATTCTTAATTCTTACATTCACAAAATGTATGATAAATTTTTAAATTAATTATTTTAACAGATGAAAAATTGAAAGTTAGGGAGCCAAGACTCTATGACATCCTATGAAATATAGAAGTGCATATTCTGCAACTGGTGGCATTTATTGCTGATTTTATCCACCCCTGGATAATCTAGTGAGGTTTAGAGAAATGGTTTTATGCTTGATTTATCTTTAAAATCTACTCTGTTGTCCAAATCATTAGGCACTCGGGGGATTGCTTAGCTACCACCACAGTTGCGATTTTGCTGTGCATCAAGCCCAGATCTGCATTTTCCTTACATATCCTTTAATGTAGTAGTGTTAGTAGCTCAGTTGTGTCTGACTCTTTGTGACCCCATGGACTGAAGCCTACCATTCCTTTGACCACGGAATTCTCCAGGCAAGAATACTGGAGTGGATGCCATTCCCTTCTCCAGAGGATCTTCTTGACCCAGGGGTGGAAACTAGGTCTCTTGCACTGCAGGCAGATTATTTGCCACCTGAGCCACCAGGGAAGCCTCTATATCCTTACATGCTTCTTATTGAAATACCAATTGAAGATTGTGGCAGAAGAGGCCAATGAAGCATTTTGTGGCATATTCAGTATTTTTGACTGTATCTCTCATTCTTTAGGCTCCCCCCAGCTTATCCCTATCTTTATCTTGGCTACATGGCCCTAGGACTAACATTCTGAAGAGTTATATTTGATGATGACTTACATGCTTCTCAGAGGTTGGAGAGTTTTTCCTTGTCTTTTTTTTTTTTTGGCCTGGGGACCAATAAGTTTATAGCTGGCATATCTGTTTTGTGATTTCATTGAATGAAAATGATCATATAAAATGACAGTTAAGTTGTGTGAACCTAAATGAAAACAGAGCACTAAAGATTAAAATTCAGATTTAGAATCATGGCAAGGGCAACAAAAAGTGGAGTTTAAAATTGAATTAAAAATTAATATGGAATCCAGGCTGGGTATATTGCAGGCAGCTGTGTTACATTCAGAACACCTGCAAATATAGCTCACTGTATTGAAATCATGGCAAAACTGAACTTATTTGATTGTTGAGGTTTCATTACATAGGATGTATAAAAAAGTAATTATTGTGGTTTTGTGAAAGGAAAAGTGAGAAATATCAACTGAGGGCATAATGATTTCACCAGGAGTAGAATAGAGATAGCAGAATCTGAGTTACACTCATGGCATATGTATCAGCTATATAGAATTTCAGAAGCAAAAGAAGACACCACAAGCTTCTAGATTACAGGCAGAATTTATTGTAATAGGTTTATTTACTTGTATCAGGAATAAGCATTTTATCATAGAAAAGGATTATAGAGGATATTTGAAATAATACCACAAAATGCTTTGCAGTTGGTCACCTACAAACGCTCTAGAAAAGATGGCTTACACTTAGTAGTTGATCACATGAAAAATAATAGCTGAATTATTGAAATAAAAATGTAGTTTGAATGACTATAAGCCTGTTCTACTGCCTGGTAAAATTCTTTAGCACTCAAGAGTATGAAATAAGTAATTTACAAAACTTAGCAAACATGGTTCCTTTCCAAGTTTGATGAGAAGTTTAAAAAATCCTAAAAGGGTTTTGAAAATTACTGACTCAAATAGAAAATTCATGAAAGCTGAGACCAAACCAAGTTAAATAAGCCCAATTCAGCTCAGCATTAGAAAAAATTTTCCAAAATACTTCTCAAATGAAATGCACAGGCAGAAACTTTGTTTGTACACAAAATCACTCAGGTGCCTCTGGGAATTAGTTACTGTGAAGTGCAAAGCAAAATCTCCCAATTCATGCATATATTATTTGAATTGTATGGCTAGGATGTCCAAGTGTAACAATAATGAAAATAATCTGGAGTTATAGAAAATGGGTGAGGCTTTTCAATTATTTTAACCACCAGTGAGCATAAATTCAAATGTGTCCTTAAATGTTTACAGTCACAAACAGTTTTATTAATTTCCATTTTGAGGAAATGTATATCCCCCTATGTAATAAATTCATTTATTCAAAATAATTGAATTTATTTTTTTATACACTGAGGCTGTTTTTGAAAAAATCTCAGAAATGGCAAGGATAGTGAGGAATGTTGGTGATGGGTAAGAATACAAGAAAAGTAATGAAGGAAATATTTGTGATAAGGACCTAATTACATAATCATCAAATTAGAGAAAATTAGTCCTTAAAAAGTTTTGAAAGCTGTCAACTAATCTATCTTCTCAGTCTTTAAGCAAACCAAGTTGAGAAAAACATCCCATACTTTTTTGAAAGGCTAGTAGATAAACAGATTTTTTTTAAGCTTACATTGAGGGCTTAACACATCCCTCTGTCAGCAGATTCTTCCCAAATTCTGACTTAAATCCCATAAGCTTTCATTGAAGTCTATCTGTCCCAGTTAGAACACTGAGAAAATAACTTGTTATCATGTAGTAAAAAATAGTAAGTATAATTTCAAGAAAGAAAGAACAATAAATATTCACATACTGTAACTATCACTCTTTTACCTTAATCGATATCAATTTTTTTGTTCAATCCTTAACACATTTTTGTAAAAGCATCACTAATTTATGAAACACAATCATAATTTTAATAAAACAATTTTAAAGAATGCGTTAAAGACTTTTGAGGATGGTATAGCATCATTGTTAAAAGATGGCATACACACAATTCAGCATAATGTGTAAATCAAAATGATCTTGAGTGAATTATAAATTAAGCCATTTGAGAGGCACTGTGTTGGACTGTTAGCTAAGTCTTCCTTCTTTTTCCCCCCTTCTGTTCCTTTCCTTCTAAGACACAGTTGTTTAGCTTTATTCCCTAATTGTTTTCTGAAACATTGTCTAAGAGAAAAATGCAAAATTGACTAACATACTTATATTAGTAATGATTACATGGGCCAAATAATTTTATTTCTGCAGTGCTGTCATCACTTGAATCTTATGGAGAAGAAATTCAGATTCACACTTAAACATTGCAACACTTTGCAGAAACTTAGCATTGATTGTTTATTATTTTTGTTTATATATTTATTTTCTTCTGTGCTTATTTTGTGGCTTCATTTTATCTTTTGTATTTAGAAACTTGACATTATTGAAACACCACAGATATGGAAACAAGAGCTAGGAGTTAAAAATCTTATCTTCTGAGACAAGTTAATTTCTTGTGTTCCATCTTATAAGGAATATGCCACAAGTTTCCATAATTAGGTTAGGATTTGGACTGTTTTTCCATGAAATTATATTTTAGAAAAGACTACACACAGAATTTCACTATGGAGATTGTGATATTCATTTACATATTTGGTTATTTTCATCAACATTCTTTAGGATTCTTCTATTATTCTTTTAAGGGGAAAAACAAACAAACAAACAAATAGTAACTGTAACATCATAGCAGTTTGGGGAAATAGGCCTCTACTATGTCTTATGAGCTTCACACTTAAAAAAAAAAAAAATTCTGTTTTATTCTCAGGATTGTGTTCTGGTAGTTTGCAATTTTGAAAGGGGCTATAAATAAAAGAAAAGTAACCGAGTTTCTATTTTGCAAGGAATTTTAACATATGGTTTCATGAACTTCAAAGCATACTGAACCCGTACTGATAAGCAGCTATCACTGAATTCCTGATAAGGAAGGGCAAATGTTTACTGACTGTTCTAGAGGTGTATAAGGCAATATCATTAAAGACTTATTGATATAAGAATGAGAAACACTGACATTTGACTGCACAGAAATGTATGCTATTCCAGAAAAAAAAAAAATAAGCATTTTATTTATTATATAATCATATGCCTTATGGAACAGTCACTAAGTTATTTGTGGAGTCATCATTTGCCTATAATCCTTAGACTTGACTGTTAAGACTGACTCTAACATGCCAGATGCCTTCTTCTCCTTCATTGTACCTCATCACAATTTGGGTCCTTCCCAATACATACAATTTATATGTACAATATATACAATTTATTTTAAGTCCTCTTAAGTCCATGGATCCACATATAATTGTGAACATAGTTTAAATACTTTCCCAAAGAGGCTATTCTGTTTTTGTATAAATCTAGAGTGTAGCTCATTACTTTGAGGGGAAAAAAGGTAGATTTATCTAATTCCACAATTCCAAAGTCCTACCTACTCACACTCTCAAGCCTTAAGCTAATATTCTGCTTTGTCTTATTTCCACTGTTGGGAGAAATACACTTTACACTACCTTTTTATGCTCTTCTGATTGGCCTAAGAGTTAAATTGACATGAGATAGATTAACAGGAGAAAATCAAACAAAGTTTAATAACATGTATACCCAGGAAAACTGAGTAACATGCCAAAATGACAAAACCTCTCACCTTAAATACTATTTTCAGTGAAAGGCGAAAAAGGATATTAGGGGTAGTGGTTTGTGATTTCAGAAGAGAGGAAGGCAACTGACATTGATTGAGATGAAAAAGCTAATGTTTGGTAAACAAATGTTTGCTGGGCCCTATGGAAACAGTGAGACACAGAAACAAATTTTAACAAACAGACTTTGCTAGGTTCATCTTGATTTATACCCTAAATTTATACTATAGGTGCCTCTGGTGATAGCTCCCTTCCTGGAAGAGGTCTTCTGTATATATTCTTCAGGCAGATAGGGGAAAGATCAAAGTTTCTTCCTGAGTGTTTTGGGCCTTGATTTTTTGTTTGTTTGTTTGTTTGTTTTGTTTTGTTTGAAAGACTCCACCTGCCAAAGAGATATTTTGAGGTGGCTGATTTTTTCCTTTACACCACACATTTGGGAAGAGAGTAACTGTATGTGCTTTGATCTGGTTAACAATATATAAGGGGAAAATCCTGTGCATCATGTTTAGAGTGGGAGCATTTAAGAAGTAGCCAGTGGAACTCAGTTTCTACCCTCCTGGGTTAACATAGATGTGAAAACAGGTGGTTTTAAAACTTTCAAGACACATTAATATAAGGATGTACAGATGTTCTGTGTCTAAGTGTCTGGCACTGTTTTTTTTTTGTTGTTGTTGTTGTTGTTTTGAGCCTTCATCTCACCTGCTAATTAACCAGGATGCAAAAGTTTTCTCCTGGTAGGGTAAGAATATCCATTTGAGGTTCATATTTCCTCTAAATATTGATTTTTTTCTGCATTTATGGCTTTAGATCTTATCTCTGTACTGTCAGTGATAGTATTTCAATAGATGTATTCACCACAAACCTTAGGGAGACTGCTCTTGAGCTCTCTGGCTCACATGGCAGGAAATATTTGATTCCATTTCCTGACAAACTGGATGAGAATTCTTTTATGATGAGATACACATTGCCAATGAACATGCCATATGTTTAGACACATGGTTTTATTTTTATGTTCTTTAAAACATATAATTTTATGTAGCCCATGGCTGAGATAATCATTTATAGGTTTCTGAATACTCAGACTGCTGTCAGGTTTGAAGGTACCCTGTTTTGGGGTAGGAATGAAAGTATTACTTAACTGCAATGCATGCATTCAGAGAAAACATATATTAATATATTGTGATTAACAGGAAACTTCTAAGAAGGTTCATTTTTATAAGCAGTTAGTGATATTAAATAGTATTTGATAGATATAAGGGAAATGTGCCCATATATTGATTTAAAGAGACAGCATTGCATTGTATTATAGTTTGCCATCCATGCATTATTGTCCATCACACTTTAGAAATACATGTTGAATACTCATATCAGATAAAATAGACTTTAAAACCAAGGCTGTGAAAAGAGACAAAGAAGGACAGTACATAATGATCAAAGGATCAATCCAAGAAGAAGATATAACAATTATAAATATATATGCACCCAACATAGGAGCACCGCAATATGTAAGACAAATGCTAACAAGTATGAAAGGGGAAATTGACAATAACACAATAATAGTGGGAGACTTTAATACCCCACTCACACCTATGGACAGATCAACTAACCAGAAAATTAACAAAGAAACGCAAACTTTAAATGATACAATAGACCAGTTAGACCTAATTGATATCTATAGGACATTTCACCCCAAAACAATGAATTTCACCTTTTTCTCAAGTGCTCACGGAACCTTCTCCAGGATAGATCACATCCTGGGACATAAATCTAACCTTGATAAATTCAAAAAAATCGAAATCATTCCAAGCATCTTTTCTGACCATAATGCATTAAGATTAGATCTCAATTACAGGAGAAAAACTATTAAAAATTCCAACATTTGGAGGCTGAACAATACGCTTCTGAATAACCAACAAATCACAGAAGAAATCAAAAAAGAAATCAAAATGTGCATAGAAATGAATGAAAATGAAAACACAACAACCCAAAACCTGTGGGACACTATAAAAGCAGTGCTAAGAGGAAAGTTCATAGCAATACAGGCATACCTCAGGAAACAAGAAAAAAGTCAAATAAATAACCTAACTCTACACCTAAAGCAACTAGAAAAGGAAGAAATGGAGAACCCCAGAGTTAGTAGAAGGAAAGAAATCTTAAAAATTAGGGCAGAAATAAATGCAAAAGAAACAAAAGAGACCATAGCAAAAATCAACAAAGCCAAAAGCTGGTTTTTTGAAAAGATAAATAAAATTGACAAACCATTAGCCAGACTCATCAAGAAACAAAGGGAGAAAAATCAAATCAATAAAATCAGAAATGAAAATGGAGAGATCACAACAGACAACACAGAAATACAAAGAATCATAAGAGACTACTATCAGCAATTATATGCCAATAAATTGGACAACGTGGAAGAAATGGACAAATTCTTAGAAAAATACAACTTTCCAAAACTGAACCAGGAAGAAATAGAAAATCTTAACAGACCCATCACAAGCACGGAAATTGAAACTGTAATCAGAAATCTTCCAGCAAACAAAAGCCCAGGTCCAGACGGCTTCACAGCTGAATTCTACCAAAAATTTCGAGAAGAGCTAACACCTATCCTACTCAAACTCTTCCAGAAAATTGCAGAGGAAGGTAAACTTCCAAACTCATTCTATGAGGCCACCATCACCCTAATACCAAAACCTGACAAAGATGCCACAAAAAAAGAAAACTACAGGCCAATATCACTGATGAACATAGATGCAAAAATCCTCAACAAAATTCTAGCAATCAGAATCCAACAACACATTAAAAAGATCATACACCATGACCAAGTAGGCTTTATCCCAGGAATGCAAGGATTCTTCAATATTCGCAAATCAATCAATGTAATTCACCACATTAACAAATTGAAAAATAAATGCCATATGATTATCTCAATAGATGCAGAGAAGGCCTTTGATAAAATTCAACATCCATTTATGATAAAAACTCTCCAGAAAGCAGGAATAGAAGGAACATACCTCAACATAATAAAAGCTATATATGACAAACCCACAGCAAACATTATCCTCAATGGTGAAAAATTGAAAGCATTTCCCCTAAAGTCAGGAACAAGACAAGGATGTCCACTTTCACCGCTACTATTCAACATAGTTCTGGAAGTTTTGGCCACAGCAATCAGAGCAGAAAAAGAAATAAAAGGAATCCAAATTGGAAAAGAAGAAGTAAAACTCTCACTGTTTGCAGATGACATGATCCTCTACATAGAAAACCCTAAAGACTCCACCAGAAAATTACTAGAGCTAATCAATGAATATAGTAAAGTTGCAGGATATAAAATCAACACACAGAAATCCCTTGCATTCCTATACACTAATAATGAGAAAGTAGAAAACGAAATTAAGGAAACAATTCCATTCACCATTGCAACGAAAAGAATAAAATACTTAGGAATATATCTACCTAAAGAAACTAAAGACTTATATATAGAAAACTATAAAACACTGATGAAAGAAATCAAAGAGGACACTAATAGATGGAGAAATATACCATGTTCATGGATTGGAAGAATCAATATAGTGAAAATGAATATATTACCCAAAGCAATCTACAGATTCAATGCAATCCCTATCAAGCTACCAGCGGTATTTTTCACAGAACTAGAACAAATAATTTCAAGATTTGTATGGAAATACAAAAAACCTCGAATAGCCAAAGCAATTTTGAGAAAGAAGAATGGAACTGGAGGAATCAACTTACCTGACTTCAGGCTCTACTACAAAGCCACAGTCATCAAGACAGTGTGGTACTGGCACAAAGACAGAAATATAGATCAATGGAACAAAATAGAAAGCCCAGAGATAAATCCACACACATATGGACACCTTATCTTTGACAAAGGAGGCAAGAATATACAATGGAGTAAAGACAATCTCTTTAACAAGTGGTGCTGGGAAAACTGGTCAACCACTTGTAAAAGAATGAAACTAGATCACTTTCTAACACCACACACAAAAATAAACTCAAAATGGATTAAAGATCTAAATGTAAGACCAGAAACTATAAAACTCCTAGAGGAGAACATAGGCAAAACACTCTCCGACATAAATCACAGCAGGATCCTCAATGATCCGCCTCCCAGAATACTGGAAATAAAAGCAAATATAAACAAATGGGATCTAATTAAAATTAAAAGCTTCTGCACAACAAAGGAAACTATAAGCAAGGTGAAAAGACAGCCCTCTGAATGGGAGAAAATAATAGCAAATGAAGCAACTGACAAACAACTAATCTCAAAAATATACAAGCAACTTATGCAGCTCAATTCCAGAAAAATAAACGACCCAATCAAAAAATGGGCCAAAGAACTAAATAGACATTTCTCCAAAGAAGACATACAGATGGCTAACAAACACATGAAAAGATGCTCAACATCACTCATTATCAGAGAAATGCAAATCAAAACCACAATGAAGTACCATTTCATGCCAGTCAGAATGGCTGTGATCCAAAAGTTGACAAGCAATAAATGCTGGAGAGGGTGTGAAGAAAAAGGAACACTCTTGGTGGGAATGTAAACTAGTACAGCCACTATGGAGAACAGTGCAGAGATTCCTTTAAAAACTTGAAATAGAGCTTCCTTATGACCCAGCAATCCCACTGCTGGGCATACACACCGAGGAAACCAGAATTGAAAGAGACACGTGTACCCCAGTGTTCATTGCAGCACTGTTTATAATAGCCAGGAGATGGAAGCAACCTCGATGTCCATCAGCAGATGAATGGATAAGAAAGCAGTGGTACATATACACAATGGAGTATTACTCAGCCATTAAAAAAAATACATTTGAATCACTTCTAATGAGGTGGATGAAACTGGAGCCTATTATACAGAGTGAAGCAGGCCAGAAAGAAAAACACAAATACAGTATACTAATGCATATATATGGAATTTAAAAAGATGGTAACGATAACCTTGTATGTGAGACAGCAAAAGAGATACAGATGTATAGAACAGTCTTTTGGACTCTGTGGGAGAGGGCGAGGGTGGGATTTTTTGGGAGAATGGCATTGAAACATGTATATCATCATGTATGAAATGAATAGCCAATCCAGGTTCGATGCATGATGCTGGATGCTTGGGGCTGGTGCACTGAGATGACCCAGAGGGATGGTATGGGGAGGGAGGAGGGAGGCGGTTCAGGATGGAGAAGACGTGTATACCTGTGTTGGATTCATGTTGATGTATGGCAAAATCAATACAATATTGTAAAGTAAGTAACCTCCAATTAAAATAAAAAATATATTAAAAAATATAAATAAAATACATGTTGTAATTGAGTAAAAAAAAAAGCAAAGATTATTTTCCCCTTGTTTTAAACTTGATCATTTCTATGTCATAGTTTTATTTGGACAAATAAATGCACTAGAAGTGCTATGAAATATGACTAAAATAAATTAATATTTAGTCTACTCAGGAGAAAGATATACTCATCTGAATGCAGAGTTACACAGACTAGCAAGGAGAGATAAAAAAGCCATTTTTCAAGTGAATAATGCAAAGAAATAGAAGAAAACAATAGAATGGGAAAAACTAGGGATCTTTTCAAGAAAATTAGAGATACCAAGGGAACATTTCTTGCAAAAATAGGCATAATAAAGGACAGAAATGGTATAGACCTAACAGAAGCTGAAGATATTAAGAAGAGGCAGCAAGAATATACAGAAGGACTATACAAAAAAGATCTTCATGACCCAGATAACCACAATGGTGTAATCACTCACCTAGAACCAGACATCCTGGAATGCAAAGTCAAGTGGGCCNAAAATAGGCATAATAAAGGACAGAAATGGTATAGACCTAACAGAAGCTGAAGATATTAAGAAGAGGCAGCAAGAATATACAGAAGGACTATACAAAAAAGATCTTCATGACCCAGATAACCACAATGGTGTAATCACTCACCTAGAACCAGACATCCTGGAATGCAAAGTCAAGTGGGCCTTAGGAAGCATCACTAAGAACAAAGCAAGTGGAGCTGATGAAATTCCAGTTGAGCTATTTCAAATCCTACAGGATAATGCTGTGAAAGTGCTGCACTCAGTATACCAGCATATTTGGAAAACTCAGCAATGGCCACATGATTGGAAAAGTGGTTTTCATTCCATTTCCAAGGAGGGCAATGCCAAAGAATGTTCACATACTGCACAATTGCACATTTCACATTCTTACAAACTAATGCTTAAAATCATCGAAGCAAGTATGTGAACCAAGAATTTTCAGCTGGATTTAGAAAAGGCAAGGAACCAGCAATCAAATTGCCAACATCTGATGGATCATAAGAAAAGCAAGAGAATTCCAGTAAAATATCTGCTTCTTCTTCATTGACTATGCTAAAGCCTTTGACTGTGTGGATCACAACAAACTGTGGAAAATTCTTCAAGAGATGGGAATACCAGATCACCTTACCTGCATCCTGACAAATCTGTACGCAAGTCAAGTAGCAACAGTTAGAACTGCATATGGAACAATGGACTGGTTCCAAATTGGGAAAGGATTATGTCAAGAGTTTATAATGTCACCCTGCTTATGTAACTTATATGTAGAGTACATCATGTGAAATGCCAATATTGATGAAGCACAAGTTGGAATCAAGGTGTGGAGAGAAATATCAATAACCTGAGATATGCAGATGATACCACCCTAGTGGCAGAAAGTGAAGAGGAATTAAATAGCCTTTTGATGAAAGTGAAAGAGGAGAGTGAAAAAGCTGACTTAAAGCTCAACATTGAAAATATGAAGATCATGGCATCTGGTCCCATCACTTCGTGGCAAATAGATGGGGAAACAATGAAATAGTGACAGACTTTATTTTCTTGGACTCTAAAATCAATGTGGATGCTGACTACAACCATGAAATTAAAAGATGTTTGCTCCTTGGAAGAAAAGCAATGACAAACCTAGATAGCTTATTAAAAAGCAGAAACATTACTTTGCCAACAAAGCTGTATGCAATCAAAGCCATGGTTTGTCCAGTAGTCATGTATGGATGTGTGAGCTGGACAATAAAAAAAGCTGAGCATCAAAGAACTGATACCTTCGGACTATAGTGCTGGAGAAGACTCTTGAGAGTTCCTTGGACTTCAAGGAAATCAAACCAGTCCATCCTAAAGGAAATCAATCCTGAATGTTCATTGGAAGGACTGATGTTGAAGCTCTAACACTTTGGCCATCTAGTGCGAAGAACCGACTCATTGGAAAAGACCCTGATGGTGGGAAAAATTGAAAGCAAGAAGAGAAGGGGAAGACAGAGGATAAGATGGTTGGATGGCATCACTGAGTCAATGGACAAGAATCTGAGCAAACTCCATGAGATGGTGAAGGACAGGAAAGCCTGGTGTGCTGCAGTTCAAGGGTTTGCAAAGACTCAGACAGGATTGAGTTACTGAATAACAGCTCTACTCATGACTGTTTTTGGCAAAGGATCATGTAAAACTGGACTTAGAGTCTTGAGGATAAAATTTCTTTTCTAGCAGATAAGCTAAAACAGTTCTTAATTCCAAAGAGTTATAAATGTAAACCCAACTGAAGGAGGAAACAGACAGAACAGGCTCCATCTTGAAAGCAGGACTCCATCTTGGCCCAGACTGTGGACTTTGAGCTATATGCCCATTATCTATGGAAATGACATACCAACTGGAAAACCAGACCCCCCAGATGGATGAGCCCCAGGGCTCCTATCTAGACTCTGTCACATAAAAGAATATATAATTATCTATGTAACTGAATGAGTGAATCCGCTCAGTTGTGTCCGACTGTTTGTGACCCCATGGACTGTAACCTACCAGGCTCCTCTGTCCATGGGATTTTCCAGGCAAGAATACTGGAGTGGGTTACCATTTCCTTCTCCAATGTAACTGAATAGAATTATAAATTCTATTATTCTTATTGGGGTATGACCACAGGTCTATTGATAATTGTCCACTGTTAACTATCTAGGCTTAAGGCATATGAATCATGGGTGTAAGGCATCTGAATCATGGGTTAACTTTGATTGTATCTTTTCCTTTTTCAGACTAGTTTCAGAGAATTTGGGGAGGTGGGTTTGATAAGGTTTTCACAAAAACTGGTTGGGGTCTTTGGCTAAGAGGAAACTCTGCCTTGGGCCCACTGGTGTAATAAACTGTTGTAACTGAATAGAATTATAAATTCTATTATTCTTATTGGGGTATGACCACAGGTCTATTGATAATTGTCCACTGTTAACTATCTAGGCTTAAGGCATATGAATCATGGGTGTAAGGCATCTGAATCATGGGTTAACTTTGATTGTATCTTTTCCTTTTTCAGACTAGTTTCAGAGAATTTGGGGAGGTGGGTTTGATAAGGTTTTCACAAAAACTGGTTGGGGTCTTTGGCTAAGAGGAAACTCTGCCTTGGGCCCACTGGTGTAATAAACTGCACTCCACTATCTACATTGTCTTTCTGAGTGAGTCTGTTTCCTGGAACGTGTGGCTACAACACAATTATACTAGTTCCTGATTCTAAAATAATAGCTATTTGGAGACCATAGCTGATGTTCTGGGTGTGAAATAACGAGCAGGACAGAATCTTACCTTGAAGATTCCTGTGACTACTTTTTTTTTTTTTTTTTAAAGGACCACTATAAGGGGAAAATACTTTAATGAGGTTAGTGAAGAATCATGCAAAAAATGAAATTTTGAAATGCAAGACCCTATAATAATTAATGTTTATTAAAGTATTAATATATATCAGAGTGCTTCCAAAATTTTATCTTGTACAAAATTTATTTTTTTAATTAAATATAGTTGGTTTTTCATACTGTTCATGGGGGTCTTAAGGCAAGAATACTGAAGTGGTTTGCCATACCCTTCTCCACTGACTCAATGGACATGAGTTGAAGCAAACTCAGGGAAGTAGTGAAGGATAGGGGAACCTGGCATGCTGGAGTTCATGGTGTTGAAAAGAGTCAGACATGAGTTAGCAACTGAACAACAACATAGTTGATTTACAATGTTGTGTTAGTTTCATGTGTATAATAAAGCAAACCATATATATATTCATTTTCAGATTCTTTTCACTTATAGGTTATTCCAAGATATTGGGCAGACTTCCTTTCACTACGGTAGGTCCTTGTTGGTTATCTATTTTATACAGATAAAAAGTATAGATGTTAATCCCAAACTCCTAATCTATCCTTCTTCCCCCTTCCCCTTTGTTAAGCATGAGCTTGTTTTCTATGTCTGTGCATCTACTTCTGTTTTGTATATATGTTCATTTTGTATCATTTTTTAGATTTCACTTATAAGCAATATCATATGATATTTGTCTTTCTGTGTCTGGCTTACTTCACTTAGTGTGATAATTCATGTCGCTGCAAATGACATTATTGAGCTTTTTATGGCTGAATACTATTATATATATATATATATATATATATATATATATATATACACTTCTTTATCCATTTATATACACTTCTTTATCCATTTCTTTTTTGATGGACATTTAGGCTGCTTCCATGTCCTGGCTATTGTAAAT
>SJYX01004031.1:388724-404147 GCA_006410675.1 Oreotragus oreotragus
CACGTCTTCTTTCTCCATTCATCTGCTGATGGACATTTAGGCTGCTTCCATGTCCTGGCTATTGTAAATAGGGCTGCAATGAACATTCAGGTGCATGTATTTTTTCAAATTATGATTTTCTCCAGATATATACCCAGGAGTGGGATTGCAAGATCATATGGTGGCTCTTTTAAATCTATTAAGGGAGAACAAGGGGTTGAGGGTATAAAATTCCAATTCTAATTACATCATGGAGACTCAATCTTCTTAGCTCTATAAAACAAAATAAAGGAGTTGTAAATTTTGGAAATTCTATGTAATTTTCCAGTGGATCCTATTAAAATTCCTTCTCATTTTGATCTTATCATATTTATCTGAAAAAAGCTTCTAGGGAAGATTCCCTCCCTTCCTCCTTCTTCCATCCAAGGCTGCTAAAAATTTTTGCATATTATCACTAATTATTTTATATTTATCAATTCAAAGGCATGGTCTTATTGGCTTTTACATAGTATGGTTATTTAATTTGAAAAAGGAAAATCCTCTGTTCCAAGTAAAGTATAAAGTATCCCAAACAAATCGTATTACTTATTTAGCACTAATCTTGAATATTCAGAATGAAGCTGAATCCAGCCTCTGTACTTTGACACTGAATTAAATCTCAGACACAGAGTTTTGGGTGAAGTAGAAATGAATTTTTTGCTTTGCCAGGCAAAAGGAGCCATGGTGGGCTAATGTCCTCAAAATTGTGTTCTGACCTGGAGGGGTTGTGAGTAATTTTATGGCAATGGTTTAAAGAGGCTATGATTAGCTTGTGGACACTCTTCTGATTAGTTAATGGTGAGGTAAATAGGAGTCAGCATCATCAACCTTCTGGTTCCAAACAGTCTGGGATCTATGTGCCTATGGGCAGCATAGAGTTAGCTTCTCCCACCTGGTGGGATTTCAGTACAAAACGTTCAGAGAAACTATTATGAATAGCCCTTGAGGGGGAAACAGGACCCTGCCCCCAGGTTGCAACATTTTTTTTCTTGATTGCTCCTGCTTTATCTCTGCATCCCTTCCCATCCCTAATTAGCAACTCTTTGGAATGCAGCAGAGACATTAGAGGCTGAATGAAATCTATTGCATGTAATCAAGAAATGAAATTCACAGAAAGGCTTTTGTGCCCAGGAGACCCACAGGGTCCTGCCCGGGTCTCAGGAATAATAATACAATAATATTTACCCAAGGAACAGGCAAGTGATAGGGGCAGCTTTAGGGTCTTCAGAGACAGGCATCTCTTGTTGTTTTCTTTATTGCTGCATGAAACATCCACCAGGCAAATAAATCTTATTTTCTCAGCTTCTTCCTCAGCAGTCCTGAGTGATAGGCAGGTTTTCATTATCACTAAGGGCCTACCTGGTGGCTCAGATGGTAAGGAATCCACCTGCAATGCAGGAAACCCAGATTTGATCCTCGAGTTGAAAGATCCCATGGAGATGGGTGTGTCAACTCACTCTAGTTTTCTTGCCTGGGAAATCCCATGGACAGAAAAGCCTGGCAGGTTACAATCCATGGGGTTGCAAAGAGTCAGACCATCATTACAGACCCATTTGCTACTTGTGGAAAGTCACACCTTTGAACTAATGCACTGATTAGAATTGGTAGGACAGTCTTGTGAGGAAGAGTTAAGTTTCCAAAGGGGTAAGAAGTATATTTTGTTCTGTCTTTAAAAATGTATTTTTAATGATCTGACACCACTTTTTGAATAGTAAATGATAGGGCCCAAAGGGTCTCATTGTTAAGATGGATCATTATGTTAACCTTGCAAACAAAGAATAAAATCACAGTGATCCTTGAGACTGACCAAATTGCCCAAATGACATTCTATTACCTTATTGGTGCCTAGCTTCTCAAAGCTATGAGACCATCAGATTCCAGACCTCTGGCTATGTGACCACAGGACTCAACTACAGGCTAAAAATTAACCATCCCTTCAGACAATTTTTCATTTGTGGGTTATAAGAAAGACCCCACCTCAGAAAGGGAGGACGCTGGTTCTCCTTAAGGGCCTGTCACCCTCTTGTTGCTTTCTAATAAATTTTCCTTTTTTTGCCTGCCTGCCAGGCTCGCTCTCTTTTTCTCTGCACTTACCTTACAGTAAGCACCTAAGAGTCTATTATAACTTTATCAGTGTGAATTTGATTTGTTCAGAAACATTCTATCTTGCTTCCTAATGTTTTTCCAAGGGAAATACACTACTGACTCTAGCACAGAGCCGATTATCTTTGATAGACATTTTTGTTGCTTTTAACAGGTTTATAAAAGACAAAGCCAGAAGATAAATTACCTCATTTGGTTACTTTGGTTTTCTTTCATAAGCAGTCTATTTAGAAGTTATTCTGCTCAAAAGTAGACATTCTATGCATACACTCCTGAGAAGTTGTTTTGTCTGAGGAAGTTGTGTTTATAATTACTGCTATTTTTTTTCAAAATAAAATAATTTATGTTTTATGGAGTAAAATATTGCATCCTTGATTTCTCTCTTTTTTTTCTCTTGCTGGACACTTGAAGTTTATTGTTGACTTGGTTCAAGACACCTGGTTGTGGGGTGTCAGGAAGACTCACGAGTGCCTTGGAGAGTAATAAGCAGAGTTCTCTCAATCCTTTTTGGTGTTTTGCTGTTCTCATATAAAATAGCACACTGATTTCTGCTGGCTTGAGCCTGCCTAGTCTCAGGGTGGGGTGGGGTGGGATGCGGAGAGGAGGAGCTCTAATAAGCTCAGCGTCTGGGAAAGAATTTTGGCGGTTGGTGGTGACCACTCGAGAAGGGCTCCCCCACTCCTCCACCCCTCCTTGGTTTTGCTGGGCTGACCACCAGGCTCCTACTTCCTTGTGGCTTCCAGAGCCAAGTCACAGCCATGCCGGTGGAAGCCTGGGAAATTTAGAGTGCTCGGGACTCCAAACAGTGTGGCCAGGAATGGGAAAGCGGACTTGCCAAAAAGAAGCTGTGGTGCCAGTGACACAGGTTGGCCTTGGGGAGATGGGAGTGGTGGGAGAGGCTTTCCCATGATGTTCTGCACTTCTGCAGGAGCTGATACTGAAATTGGAACCCAGATGGCATAGGTAGTCATGAGCAAGCTTCGATGCACACATGTGGGCAGGTGGAAATCTTGGCTGCTCTGCTTCTCCAGCCTCGGTGCACGGTCACGTTCTTGGGTGGTGGGAACAGGGGCAGCTGGCCAGCATGCCCGTTTGCAAAGAGATTTAGAGAGTCTGCTCCAGTACTGAAACTCACAAGGCTGATCTGTAATTTGTCTATGCACTGGGCTGTATATGTCTGTAAAAGATGCTGGACAACATCCCTACAGAGCAAAGGCAGAATGGACTTATATTTAGGTAACTGTCTCCATTAGAGACCTTGACTTATAACAAATGATTTTACTCACAATTTTGTTTGTTAAGGAAGACATTTATGCTCAGATCGCCCTCCTGGCTTCTTTTGCCGAGAATGCAGTCTCAAGCTCTGCCACTCATTTTTCAAGCATTACTTGATGGAGAAAGTTCAAGGAAGACTGCTTAAAGTCAGTCTATCTCCTCCTTCTCCTTGGTATAAATTGTATTCCTTGAAGAGAAAACAACTGAAAGCAGGTCATTCAGCTAATCAACACCTGTTGGAGGAGGTCACCAATAGGACCTGCCACTTGTTGACTCTCAAGTGGACGCAGATGGTCAGAGGCTCCTCATTCCTCCCCTGGTCCCTGGGATATACTTTCTGCCCACCATTTGCCTGGGCAGCTGTTTCAAGGATGAACCTTGAGAGAGTAAATACCATTGACCATCCAAACTAAATAAGTGACTGAATCCAGGTAAGGCTGTATGATCTTTGAAAACTCTGGCTGGCAGGTGCAGAGACCTACTGGTCTTGTGACTGACCAAGACAAGCCTGGTATATCCTTTGTTTATGAAAACTGCCGTCTACCAATCTGGAGTGGCCTACTTCTTTCTTAGGCCACTCCCTGCTCTCTTTGTAAAGGGCCAGTTTACCTCCAAAATTCTTCATTTTGTGAATCAATATCAGCTCTTTGCAGAGTCTCTTCTTAATTACTGCTCTGAATTGGGCCTTAGTATGATGCCATTAGCCTGTATTGATATTTGGAATTGTCGTTATGCTTATTATATGGCTGTTGTGAAGAATATTGTTTATTTCATTATACAGTGGCCTTTTTATCGGGAGCCCTGGAAGAAATTACTGTTTAATCTTACCACTGAGGTGAATTGAGCTTTTTCTGAGCAGTTGGTTTATTTCATTTATTTTGTTGTGATCTATATGACTGATTATTACATCTTTCCCATAAGAATTGAATTATTATTTTTTTCTCACAAAATATTTTTTAGTTACCTAACTCTGCGCAAAGTGCAATGATGAGTCTTGGAGTTTGTAAGTGGGAATAATCTTGATAATAATAGCTAGTACAGTTGACCCTTGAACAACCTGGAGGTCAGGGACATCAGTCCTTACCACCCATCAGTAGAAAACCCAAGTGTAACTTTACAGTTAGCCCTGTGTATCCAGTTCTACATCTGCTAATTTAACCAGATTCAGATAGTGTAGTTGTATGGGCCATATTCATTGAAAAAAAATTCCCATGTAAGTGAATCTGTGCAGTTCAAACTGTGTTGTTCAGGGATCAACTCTATTAATTACTTTCTATGTTGCATGAATGTTCTTTGCAAGTTAACATATCAACTCCTTGCCACTGTTGTTACTGACTTATAGATAAGGAAACAGGTGCTAAGAGACTCAAATTTTTAAAACTTGCTCAAATACATAAAGCTGGTAAGTAGAAGAGCTATCATTTATATCCAAACAGTCTAGTATAGTCACTGCATTATGTTGCCCCTCAATTCAAATGATGATGATATTTGAAATGATGATGTTTGATAGCCGATTTTAACTTATCCTCTCTTATGTCACCTATAAAATTCAGAATTGTTCACTTAGGTATCAATCATTAAATATCATTTCATGGTTTGGAGCACATAATGGACACTCAGTAAATGTTTTTTTCTTACCTGGGGAATGTTGAGACATAATGAAGAAGGTATATGAACCCTAAATCTAAGAGCTTATAAAGTCATTGTCATACTACTATAACTTTTGTACATCTAAAACAAAATGCTCAAAATATTTTGATTAAGGAAAAGAGGACAAGAAATGCAAGAATGGGTTTTCTCATGAAACACATATACTTTCTACAGTGAAGTTCATCTCTGGTATCATGATGCTTTATTCTTTCAGATAGTTTTGTCTTTTTTTATTGAAGTATAGTTGATTTGCAATGTTGTGTTAGTTTCAAGTATACAGCAAAGTGATTCAGGTATACACACATATATATCTATTTTTCAGAGTATTTTCACTTATAAGTTATTACAGAATTGAGTAGTTTCCTGTGCTATTCAGTAGGCCTTTATTGTTATTTATTTTATATATAGCAGTGTGTATATGTTAATCCTAAACTCCTAATGTATCGCTCCCTACTCCTTTTCCCCTTTGGTAACCATAAGTTTGTTTTCTCTGTCTTTGGGTCTGTTTTGTATATTAGCTCATTTTGACCATTTTCTTTAAATTCTACATATAAGTGATATCATATGATATTTCAGTCTTGAATGCATTCATCCTATTTCTGAGAAAAGTGTGTCCTATGGGCCTAGGGACTTTGGTTGTTTGACAATTGCTTGCATTTGACAGCTCTAATATCCTTCCTAAATGTTGTGATGAATTTAATTTTTGAGGGACAAATGCTAAAATAATATTTTATTCTCCCACTCTTAGAGTTTAAAAAGGATAGGTTTGGGACTGTTATCTTCAGAAATTCAGTGTATAAACTGCTACAGATTTTAAGCTTGAACTCATATGAAGAGTAAAAGCTCACTAGCAGCAGGAGGCTAGTAGTTGATTTGTGCTCAACCAAAATGCATCAGAAGTTGAGTACTCCCACATCAGTGCTTTTTAGAGTAACCATTTGACTAATTTAAATAAGCTCAAAGCTGAAAGCTGGCTGAGATCTTATGCAGTCCAGATTTTTATTCAATGTGTTTCTGGGAGAAGTCTTTTCCAGACAATATGGGACAATCAGAGTGGGAAGGAGTTTTGCTCCCTAGGATCCTTTTCCAAAAGGTAATTGCAGAAGAACAACTAAAACTCTATTATTCTTCTACATAGTTTAATAATATGAATCTTTGAACATATATCAGTGATAGCCTTTCTTTTATTTCAATGTGTTCATCAAGTAAGAAGAAAAAAAGACTTTCTGAGAATATATTAATATATCATTAATTTCACTCAACCAATGTTTTCTGAATACTCTTCCTATGCCAGGTACTGCTCAAATATCTAGAGATCATATTTCTCAAATTTTGAGATATATTAGTGAACAGAAGAAAAAATATTTTGCCTTCATCATGTAAACTAAGCTGAATAATACTTTGTGATAATGTGACTTCAAACTATACTGAAAGAGTATCATGAAGAAGACTTTTTTCAAGTAATCACATAAAGAAAGTGCACAAAATCATTTCTAACTTTGAGAAAATAAAATAACATGAACTAAGTGATAATTGTGTTCTTTTTCCCTATCAATGGTGGGGCATAATATTTCAGTTTCCAAATGTAGTTCCTGAATTATGTTTCCATACTATCAAGTTGACAGAACAATGTGTAATTCTCTGTATATCAGATTCTTTTTGGCTCTGTCCCTTTACCCTTGTCCTGATCTCAATTAATATAGCTTTCCCACTTTCAATCTTACCTCTCCTTTACTTGGTTAATGATTATCATTTTTCAGAACTCATCTCAGACAGCAATTCCTCCAGAAAACCTACTAAGTCCTCAATATTCCTCATCATACCATAGTTATTTGTTGCTCTTCTAATAGCTGTGAAGGACCAAACTGAAGTTTGTATTTCTGTTGTTGTTGTTCAGTTGTGTTCGACTCTTTGTGATCCCATGGACTGCAGCACGCCAGGCTTCCCTGTAACCTTCACTATCTCCCAGAGTTTACTCAAACTCATGTCCATTGAGTCAATGATGCCATGCAACCATCTCGTTATCTGTCTCCCCCTTCTCCTCCTGCCCTCAATCTTTCCCCACATCCGGGTTTGTATTATCAGTGGTATAGACAGTACCTGAAACATGGTACATACTTGTTAAGTGTGGTTTGAAGGTTGACTTTCATTGATAGAATGATTAATACTTAATATTCATATCCCTCCATAATTTGAATTCTGCCCATTTTTCCAACTTGATTTTTTAAGTAGCTCCATACACAGCTAATCTATCCTAACCAAACTTATCTACTCACAGATCCCTGAATATTGCTTTTATTCCTACATCCATGATATTCCTAAAGCATTTCCAGCAATATTCTATTCATGTGTCAAATTCCACTTATTCCATGAAGTCTTTTGTGACACTTTGAATTTATGCAGTGTTTAGTGATGGTGTTACTTATAGACAATAAAAATAATAAATAAAATGAAAATGAGACTACTTGCTTTTAACATGGATCCTCATGGGAAGGCCATCAGCTATCTGTAAGAGTCTTTATTTGCAAACATTTTAGTGGTGTGGTTTACTTTACCTTATAAACACTATACAAAGTAATTTTTAAAATCTTTGCCCATTGTAGAGTTTTCAAGCATTAATTGTCATTGAACATAGAAAAGAGAACTCAGAGATATGTATTCTTTTTATATCATTCATGCTATACTTAGTGTAAAAGGTGATAGAGTTGATAGTTTTAGATGATGCTTAAAATATTTGTGAGTTAATATTTTAAAATAGTAAAACTTTGAAAAGTTTATGGACCTATTTGTGTAAAATTAGTGAGCTTGTCTCATAATTTAAACTGACCATTCAGAAAACCTCACTTTACAACAGTTTAAGAATTGAGTGAGATTTGATCATGGATTGACTTATAATCTGTTAAGTGTAGACATAACTTGAATGATTTTGCAATATGAGTTTAAGCATTTAAATATTATCCTAAGACTAATACCAGTGATTTGAGCAGACTAATATTGATAGTTGAAAGTGAATAATACCTGGTATTAGCTCTGTTGAACATCGAGAATAATCAGCTTGACTCTAAGTTGGACATTCAGTTCAGTTCATTTCAGTTCAGTCACTCAGTCATGTCCAACTCTTTGCAACCCCATGAATCACAGCACGTCAGGCATCCCTGTCCGTTACCAACTCCCGGACTTCACCCAGACTCATGTCCATCGAGTCAGTGATGCCATCCAGCCATCTCATCCTCTGTCGTCCCCTTCTCCTCCTGCCCCCAATCCCTCCCAGCATCAGAGTCTTTTCCAATGAGGCAACTTTTCGCATGAGGTGACCAAAGTACTGGAGTTTCAGCTTTAGCATCATCCCTTTCAAAGAAATCCCAGGGCTTATCTCCTTCAGAATGGACTGGTTGGATCTCCTTGCCGTCCAAGGGACTCTCGAGTCTTCTCCAACACCACAGTTTAAAAGCATCAATTATTCGGCGCTCAGCCTTCTTCACAGTCCAACTCTCACATCCATACATGACCACAGGAAAAACCATAGCCTTGACTAGACGGACCTTAGTCAGCAAAGTAATGTCTCTGCTTTTGAATATGTTATCTAGGTTGTTGTTGGTAGAAGGGTCTAATGACTTGGGAGCTTCCAGTTTTATCCCTGATGGGCTTTATATTTGGGTGATTGACATCTAGATCTGATCACCTTGCAATGAGGATAAACATTTTTTCCTGGTTAGAGTCAGTTCTGGTGGATCCTCTTAGTAACTCCATCTATAGGAGGCTGGGTAAACATCAGGGACAACACAAAGATTTTTATTCTTCTCCCCGAGGTCTAATTGAGCCACATAAATATTAATATAAGAGAGATCAGTTATCATTGGAAACATCAGTGGCTCTTAAAATAATAGTGGTCCTTAGCTACTTGAATGTGCCTAAGATTCAAGGGAGGATTTAATTTGGTCCATACCTTTAATATGGAATAATGGGCAGGAAAAAGCAATGGCTGGATGAAGGAAAAAGAAAAGAGCATAATAGTCATTAGTAGAACATATATTTTAAGAAAAAAAGTTTCTTTTTTGGTCTGAGGGAAAGTAGTAGGAGTGGTGCTAGAGAGTCAGGGAGTTTCTTTATTCTAAATGTCTTTATTCCAAAATCCTCTCATCTATAAATATTCAAGAAAAACATTACAGTGATATTGAACTCATTTAACTTTGTTTTCCTAGACTTTAGACTTTGATATTTATAGATTCCCAGATTACTGTGGGGGAGGGGTGTCCCAATGAAGAGCAGGAAAACTACTTAGGTAACTTTTGGGTTGTTGTTTTGTAGTATTGATTTAAGAATTATTTTTAGTACTTTCTTTGGACAGGAAAGTCTGGCATGCTTCATGCTCACAAAGAGTTGGACACGACTGAGTGAACTAAACTAAAAGAGCTAGTGGAAAGGATTTCAAAATTGACAAAAATTAGCTATTTTCTAGCTTTCATCTAAGGCTGATGTATCCCTTATGTATATACTTATAGAGTTAATGAAATACATATTTGTAAGACATCACATTAATAAAAAAAAAGGTGATTGGAAAAAGTATCACCTGTGTTTTGTTAATTTTCTGCAGGCTCACTCTCCCTGCACCTGGCACATATTTTTAATCTTTTTATTTGGCAGGGGAAAACTATCTGTTGTGGGGAAACCAGCAGTAGTTTCTTTTCATAAAGGAAGGGATGCTGAAAATCTTAGTAATTACAACCCCATTTCAATTTTACTCACAGCAGTTAAATTATTTAAATGTCTCTTCTGCTGTCAAAATGAATATTTTTTAGTTTACAAATATTTTATTAGCATTAGAGCAATTTTGTCTCCATTATCTTAGCTTGTCAATTATGTGTATTAAAAATGAGAACCCTCACAAAGTGATCTCAAATTAGAGTTCTAGGGTCAGATATTATTTATTGATTTTCTTTAGTTATTTGACTAGGGAGACTATGTATATTTTAATAGTTAAGATACATTCTGGTGCTGCTGCTGCTGCTGCTGCTAAGTCTCTTCAGTCGTGTTCGACTCTGTGCAACCCCATTGACGGCAGCCCACTAGACTCCTCTGTCCCTGGGATTCTCCAGGCAAGAACACTGGAGTGGGTTGCCATTTCCTTCTCCAATGTATGAAAGTGAAAAGTCGCTCAGTNTAAGATACATTCTGGTGCTGCTGCTGCTGCTGCTGCTAAGTCTCTTCAGTCGTGTTCGACTCTGTGCAACCCCATTGACGGCAGCCCACTAGACTCCTCTGTCCCTGGGATTCTCCAGGCAAGAACACTGGAGTGGGTTGCCATTTCCTTCTCCAATGTATGAAAGTGAAAAGTCGCTCAGTCATGCCTGACACTTGGTGACCCCATGGACTGCAGCCTACCAGGCTCCTCCATCCATGGGATTTTCCAGGCAAGAGTACTGGAGTGGGGTGCCATTGCCTTCTCCGGAAATGTACAGGGAAAGCAATTAAATAAAGACTAAGTCCAACAACCTAATATTTACATCCTATTTCCCCATATTTAAGCTGAAAATAAACACTGCACTCAGCCACTTTCTCATTCTTATTCTACTGAGCTGCATTATGAGAGTCAAATTTATCAGAGCGAATTTCAAAATTTACACCTAGATGTATGAGAAATATAACCTTATTTGGTTTAATTTGACTTGATGTTGGATCTATATTCAACCTCAATTATTAATTAGGTCCCCTTTCTTTCTGAATTTGCAAATGATCTTATGGTCTGTATAATTTACTTTATGCATTATGCAACCATTTGCAGCTTAGTCTCAGGTCGTAGGGTCGCTTACAGTCCAGCGGCTTTCTACTTCACTCCCATTCATAAACCCAGAGCATGTAAATTGGGCTTTTAGGCTCCAAACTCCCTTGGCACATTGTGTACCTCATCCTTTCTGCAATTCACCCACTTTTTGATAGAGCTACTCCATAGAGTTTTCCACTATGCTGGAATTTCTCTCTTCTGTCTCCATTCTAGGTAGCTTTGTAGACATTTCCACACTTAAAGGCAGTTTCAATTTGCTTCCCACCTCTCCTCAAAACTCAGCATCCTTTCTGTAATGAGTAGACTTTAACCAAAAGTGGACTGACCCTGAATTAGAATTTTTCAACTTTACAGTGTTAGTGAAGTGATACACATTCAGGATAAACTGTTCTTTGAAGTTTGAATTCTGATCTCTCAGGCTACTGATATGCAATACAATGCTTTGGAATTTTGGGCAGTGGCAGTGAGCCACAGCTCTCGGTCAACTGCACAACCATGAGGGTAGACAATACACTAAACCATTCTGTACGTATACAGCCATTCTGTTTTTCACTTTTAACAGTATTCAATAAATTACATAAGACATTCAACCCTTTATTATAAAATAGGTGTGTGCTAGATGGTTTTGCCCAACTGTAGGTTGATGTAGTGTTCCGACAGAGCTTATTTAAGGTAGGCTAGACTTAACTGATGTTTTATAGGAGTGGAGTATTTAATGAAATTTTAACTTAGGATACTTTTACCTTAGGATGGGTTTATTGGAAAATAACCCCCTGATAAATTGAGGGATATCTGAATATGAAGCAGTTCTATAATTAAACAACTTCTGCTTTCAGCCCTTTGAAACTTCGTTAAGCAAGGAAATACAGTATCTGACCACATGTTGGAATTTGAGGGTGCATGAAAGGAAAATGGAGTCCACATGTACAAATACATATGCACACACACAAACTATTTTATTAATGAATTGTCTTTTGTTATTTGGGAAGAAATATGATACTGTAAGTCAGACATGACTTAGTGACTAAACCACTGTGATACAGTAAAATAAACTCTTCTGACAGCATTTCAGTGAAAATTCTAGCACAATACTGTGAAAAAGCTGGTCATGACAGACTCATTTTCTAGTGGTAATTAATTACCTCTATATTCCTAATTCTCTTCTCTTCTCAGCTATTTGTAAGGCCTCCTCAGACCACCATTTTGCCTTTTTGCATTTCTTTCTCTTGGAAAGGTTTTGATCACCATCTCTTTGTAAAGTATTAGGAACCTCTGTCCATAGTTCTTCAGGCATTCTGCCTGTCAGATCTAATTCTTTGAATCGATTTGTCACTTGTAATTATAAGGGATTTGATTTAGGTCATACTTGAATGGTCTAGTGGCTTTCCCTACTTTCGTCAATTTAAGTCTGAATTTGGCAATAAGGAGTTCGTGATCTGAGCCACAGTCAGCTCCTGGTCTTGTTTTTGTTGACTGTATAGAGCTTCTCCATCTTTGGCTGCAAAGAATATAATCAATATGATTTTGATATTGATGTGATNTCAATTTAAGTCTGAATTTGGCAATAAGGAGTTCGTGATCTGAGCCACAGTCAGCTCCTGGTCTTGTTTTTGTTGACTGTATAGAGCTTCTCCATCTTTGGCTGCAAAGAATATAATCAATATGATTTTGATATTGATGTGATGTCCATGTGTAGAGTCTTCTCTTATGCTGTTGGAAGAGGGTGTTTGCTATGACCAGTGCTTTTCTTGACAAAATTCTATTACCCTTTTCCCCCTTCATTTGTACTCCAAGGTCAAACTTGCCTGTTACTCCAGGTATTTCTTGACTTCCTACATTTGGATTCCAGTCCCTTATAATGAAAAGGACATCATTTTTGGTGTTAGTTCTAGAAGATTTTATAGGTCCTCATAGAACCCTTTAACTTCAGCTTCATTGGAAGTAGTGGTTGGGGCATAGACTTGGATAACTGTGATATTGAATGGTTTCCCTTGGAAACAAACAGAGATCATTCTGTCATTTTTGAGATAGCATTCAAGCACTGAATTTCAGACACTTTTGTTGACTTATGAGGGCCACTCCATTTCTTCTAAGGGATTCTTGCCCACAGTAGTAGACATAATGGTCATCTGACTTATACTCACCCATTCCGGTCCATTTTAGTTCACTGATTCCTAAAATACTGATGTTCACTCTTGCCATCTCCTGTTTGTCTACTTCCAATTTACCTTGCTTCATGGACCATCTAGGTTCCTATCCAATGTTGTTCTTTGTAGCATTGGATTTTACTTCATCACCAGTCACATCTACAACTGGGCATTGTTTCCCTTTGGTTCAGCCTTTTCATTCTTTCTGGAACTATTTCCCCACTCTCTCCAGTAGCATACTGGGCCTCTACACACCTGGGGAGTTCATCTTTCATTGTCATATCTTTTTGCCTTATGGCACCACTATTATAGCAGAAAGTAAAAAGGAATTAAAGAGCCTCTTGATGAAAGTGAAAGAGGAGAGTGAACAAGATGGCTTAAAACTCAACATTAAAAACTAAGATTATGGCATCTGGTACCATCACTTTATGGGGGAACAGGGAAACAATGAAAGACTTTATTTTTTTAGGCTCCAAAATCAGTGCAGATGGTGACTACAGCCATGATTAAAAGATTCTTACTCCTTGGAAGAAAAGCTATGACAAACCTAGGCAGCATATTATAAAGCAGAAACATTGCTTTGCCAACAAAGGTCCATATAGTCAAAGCTGTGGTTTTTCCAGTAGTCATGTGTGGGTACAAGAGTTGGACCATAAAAAAGGCTGAGTGCCAAAGAATTGATGCTTTTGAACTGTGGTATTGGAGAAGACTCTTGAGAGTCCCTTGGACTGCAAGGAGATCAAACCAGTCAATTCAAAAGGAAATCAATCTTGAATATTCATTGGAAGGACTGAAAGTGAAACTCCAATACTTTGGCCACCTGATGCGAAGAGTTGACTCATTAGAAAAGACCCTGATGCTGGAAAAGACTGAAGGCAGGAGGAGAAGGGGAAGACAGAGGATGAGATGGTTGGATGGCATCACTGGCTTGATGGACATGAGTTTGAGCAGGCTCCAGGAGTTGGTGATTGACAGGGAAGCCTGGTGTGCTGCAGTCCATGGGGTCGCAAAAAGTCAGACAGAACTGAACGAATGAAATGATATTTCTAATTCAGTTTCCCATTTATTTACAGAATCAAGTGATTGGAATTTCATGGGAAACTTAAGACCTTTTGGGGTGGCCATTAAATAATTGATGTAACCCAATGCTTTGTATGTGGTGAAAGTGAAAGTCACATCCAACTCCTTCTGACCCCATGGTATATACAGTCCATGGAATTCTCCAGGCCAGAATACTGGAGTGGGTAGCTATTTCTTTCTCCACAGTATCTTCCCAAACAAGGGGTTGAACCCAGGTCTCCCACATTGCAGTAGGATTCTTTACCAGCTGAGCTATCAGGGGAGTCCAAGAATACTGGAGTGGGTAGCCTAATGTTAATGAGATCATTAACATCTGATATTTATATTTATAATTGCATATGTGATGGTTAGTTTTATGTGTCAGGTTGAAGGGTGTCTCTGAAGGAGATAAGCATTTAGGTTGATAAACTTTGAATAAGCAGACTGCCCTCTATAAATAGGTAGACCCCGTCCAATCATTTGACAGCCTGAATAGAACATAAAGACCTTTCTCTCTAATCAAGAGGGGATTCTCCAGAAGACTACACTCAGACTTCGTTTGCACCTAGATTTATCTCCTAGATCTCTAGTTTGCCAGACTATACTGCAGATTTTAGATTCATCAGTATCTGTGACACCTGGATCACTGTTTAATAATAAATCTCCTTTTATATATTTACACTAATTCTGTTTCTGTGGAGAACCTTGACCAATAAATAGAGTATGTATCAACTTTTAGATATGGAGTGAAGAAAGATATTATGTTTTTCAATGATATGAGAGGGAATACTCTGCTTTGCTCATTTTTAATGTTGATGCTTCTTGAGCAGAAAGACTTTCAGTTCAGTTCAGTCACTCAGTTGTGTCCCAGTCTTTGTGACCCCACGGACTGCAGCATGTGAGGCTTCCCTGTCCATCACCAACTCCCAGAGCTTGCTCAAACTCATGTCCATTGAATCGGTGATGCCGTCCAACTATCTCATCCTCTGTCATCCCTTTCTCCTCCTGGTTTCAACCTTTCTCAGCATCAGGGTATTTTCCATTGAGTCAGTTCTTCACATCAGGTGGCCAAAATATTAGAGCTTCAGCTTTAGCATCAGTCCTTCCAATGAATATTCAGGGCTGATATCCTTTAGGATTGACATCTGGTCCCATCACTTCATGGGAAATAGATGGGGAAACAGTGGAAACAGTGTCAGACTTTATTTTTTTGGGCTCCAAAATCACTGCAGATGGTGACTGCAGCCATGAAATTAGAAGACGCTTACTCCTTGGAAGAAAAGTTATGACCAACCTGGATAGTATATTCAAAAGCAGAGACATTACTTTGCCGACTAAGGTCCGCCTAGTCAAGGCTATGGTTTTTCCTGTGGTCATGTATGGATGTGA